>JACEGR010000590.1:0-244535 GCA_014170235.1 Listronotus bonariensis
TGTCTTCTTGTTGGGTACACGCCTGGAAAGAATGGGACCGCTTCGGTCCTGGTCCCGGGGTATACGAGCTGACCCTGTTCGGCCCTATTGACCCCTATGAACTGGCCGGTCGCCTGAAACAAAATAAAAGAAAACCCCCAAAATTCTAATTAAAAAGCGACAGTTTCGGTGGCAAGTCTGTCACCGTTGTCAAGTTAAAAATTAGGCTTAAAACAAATATTAACTAATATTTAAAAACTATTTTCAGTTTGCGAGACAAAAATAATCTAAATTTTATTCATTTTAAATTTAAATATTAGTTAATATTTTATTTTTATTTTTAAACTTAATTTTTAACTTGACAACGGTGGCAGGATTGTCACCGAAACGTCGTTTTTTTATTAGAATTTTTTGGGTTTTTTGGGGGTTTTTCTTTTATTTTGTTTCAGGCTACCGGCCAGTTTATAGGGGTCAATCGAGTCGAACAGGGTCAGCTCGTATACCCCGGGACCAGGACCAAAGCGGTCCCATTCTTTCCAGGCGTGTACCCAACAAGAAGACCATCCAACAAAAACTCTAATGCAATGGCCAACAAAAGTATCTAGTTTTGTTAAAATATCTGGAGTGGTAAAAACAAGGTAGGAAACTTATGATAGAAAGGTTTTTATTAAAACTCAAATATTCCCTATCTCGAAAAGAAAGCATTTTTCAGCATAAATTTATTTAAAATTGTAATTTATGTAACAAGTGCATAAAGTGATATTTTTTTACAAATGGGAAGTTTGACAGTAGGCGAGTGCGGCAATCCCATGAGTGAAAAAATACACTTTATGCATTTGTAACATACTATATTTTTTTACGACCGTATAAGAATTTCCCAAATTACTAGTTTATACACGTTTTATTTATTTAAACGTAATAATTTAAATTTTTGTAGCACAGTTATTATATTGCAACAAAAATCATAGCCTCCTTATTTTTTCAAAGACAATTATACTCTTTATAACTATGCCGTTATGATTTAATTTTAGAAAATTGTAAGTACTTACATACTTGTTGTAGAAATAATACTAAAACAGTATAAATTTAATTTCAATTTCTTAGTTATCCAAATTCGTTATTACTATTAATTTTAAATAATTACTATTAAATACAATTACAAATTATTGTCAAAGTTTAAAACTAGTGACACATAAACTAAAAGAAATAATGATAAAATCAAAGGTAACTTGACCGTTTGGTTTAGTTTGTCGCGTTTACTGTTACATTGCATAAATTAATATTTAAATTTATTGTAGTAGGCATAAAAGCAAAATACAAATTCAAAGTGTGAAAAAAGCTTCGAAGTGTTAAAAAGAGTTACTTTTTTAACACTTTATGTAGTGTACTAGAATGGAGTACCTTATCTTCATGTTAACCTTTAAAAAAACTGCATTTTTTTTAACGGTAGTGAAAAAATGTCTTTATTATTGCATTTTACACAGTGGTAAAAGAAAAGCACCAACTTAAAAATAACTGTGTATTTTAAAATGACATTTATAAAATACTAAAAAAAAATATTATCAGAGCCATACGCAGGAAGGGGCAATGGGGGCAATTGTTCCCAGGAGCTAAAAAAGTCCCCTTAAAGATGGGTTGTTTAATGAAGGTGGCGCCTATGTAAAGCTTTTTTTTTTTTGGTTGTTGCCCTCGCCCCAAAATCACTTTCTGCGTACGGCCCTACTTATTATATTAATAAAAATGTATTTTTACCAATTAAAAATCCAGTGACGTTCATCACAAGATCCTTTTATTTTGGTACATTTATTGTCATGTATTATCAATTATTAAAAAGTAAGTAGTAATTGAAATTAATTAAAAGCATAATAATATAATTTAATTTAATAATAATTTAATTACTTAAGAAGCATATTAAAACCTAAATATCAATAGCAACAGTGTTAAACATATCTGTGAAACTATACAAACCTTTTTTCTTTATAATAAAAAGTGTAGAATTGTACTATTTTATTTTTTGCCTCAACAATATCGCCAACGCCTTTTGGATATAAGAACGGATAGAAAAGCACCATTATAGACATCTAGAAGAGAGTGTGTTTCACCATAACTTTCGTACATTTATAATAACTTTTTACAGTGGTAAACCATATGGTTTATTCTCAAGATGGCGTCAAGTGAAGACGCGTCGGTGATAGCAGAGAAACAAAAATGCAAATACTGCAAAAGTGGCGTCGAGAAGGCCGCTGTAAAGTGCTTAGAGTGCAAAGTGAATTATCACCAATCTTGTGCCCTTCGAATTACAGGGCTAAAAGTCGTTAGTGGTTCCAGGAACCTTGTTCAGTGTCCTTCATGCATTAGGGACGAGCTTAATAATGAAGTTACCAAAGCAGTAGAAATGAAAAATACCGAAATAAAGTTGCTACATCAGCAGGTTTTGGAACTGCAGACCCGAAATCAAACAACTGAGGAAAATTTTGAGAAGATCTTTCAAAAAATGGAGACACTTGAAAAGATTCTTCTTGAAAACATGATAAATACCAAAGAAAAAAGGAATGTTAACATAAAAGGTAAACATAAACAAGTACAAAAAAAAACAAGTATTTTAAACGAGCCCAGCATTCCAACTTCTTCGTCATGGGCAGCAGAGGCAGTTGGGCCACAGCTACCACCAGACCACCAAGAAAATCGTACCACTAATAGTACAACTGACAACAACACAAACAGTACATTTGAGGCCAAGAAGCAACACGCCTCTATTATGGAAAATGGGACTTTGGAAACAAAAAAGATGAGGACAAGGCACATAACCCTAATAACACACCAAAAACTTCTAAAAGCAAAACGAATAAGGAAAAAACAAATTATGAGGAAACTTATGATGAACCTTGGCAAATCATGAAAAAAAAACTGAGAAATAAGACAAAAAATATAAATAGTACTTCGAGGCCTGCCCCTATTAGAGGAGTTGGAAGCTTTCAAGATAGTAATATAAAGGTAGCAGCAAGAAAAACAACTTTCTTTGCTACTGGATTTGCACCGGAGACCGCTGACTCGGAAGTGAAATCTTATGTACAAGACCACTTAAAACTGACTTCAATCTGTGAGAAGCTAAAGACTAGATCAGACAATGTAAGGAGTTCATTCAAGGTGATTGTAGATGATGGTCATGAAGGTACTTTTCTGGCACCTGAAAACTGGCCAGAAGGCATATTGGTAAATTTTTTTCAAAATGTACGACGACACCCTGTGAGCAGGGAAAAACGACCTCTAATGGACCAAAAACCTAGAAATTTTACATAGTAATGTTAAATTTAACATATTTTGCAAAAGGAAACCCATTTCCATATTGCATGCAAATGTACAATGCCTACGGAACAAGGTTGCTGATTTTGAGCTGCTCCTGGATGAACAGTCGATTGACTGCTTTTGTGTGAACGAACATTGGCTTTCGCAGCCAGAGTTTGAAGTAACCGCGCTTGAGGGTTTCTGTGCTGCTTCTGGATTCTATAGGTCTCTAAAAAAACACGGGGGTGTTGCTATATACCTAAGAAAAAATGTAACAGGTAATTCTCTTAATATAGATTCTCTTTCAATTGAACGGCATTGTGAGGTGACTGGTATATTTCTAGAACAGTATGACTTGCAAATCATCACGGTCTACCGATCACCAGATGCTGACTTTGATATCTTTATGGAAAATCTAAACAAAATTTTAAAAAAACTTGATCTGACGAAACGTACAATTGTAACTGGAGATTTTAATGTGCATTTTCTCTCAAATGATAGAGGGGCACTTGAAGTCTCCAACATATTTCTATCTTTTAATCTTTCTAAGATGGTAAATTTTAGCACCAGAAATGATACCTGTCTGGATAACCTATTCACTAATGTAAATGAAGGCCTGATACGTACTGAAAAATTGCTTCTTAATCACCTCTCTGACCATGATGCTATAAAATGTACTTTTGATATCCCATCAAAAAACTCTAATAAAACTCGGATTAGTTATAGACCAATAACCCAGCTCGGTCTATACAATTTTTATAATAGCATAGAAAAAGAAACATGGAACTTTATCGCAGACGACTCCCTCGATATTAATGGTAAGTTTTCCAAATTGAATGATGTAATTATATCATCTATGGAGAGATCTTTCCCATTAAAGACAAAGCTAGTAGATAAAAACAATAATAAAAAAGCAATAATGTAAATTGGTTCAATGATACCCTGAGGGTTATGCGGGACAAATTGCACTTTTGCACTGCTCTCAACAAAGCTAATCCTACACTGATGCCAAAAAACACAGTTACTCAATTTAAAATTAAATATCGCCTTGAAATACGTAAAGCCAAAAAATCTGCACATGACAACTTTATAAATCATTCAAAAAATAAACAGACTGCCATGTGGCAGATAATTAACAAAAATAATACAAAAAATGCACAAACATCAAAAACTCTTAATGCAGAGGATATAAACAATTACTTCTGCTCCATAGCTGAGGAAGTGATCTCAGGTATGTCAAATTTCAACGGGGATTTTAAGGATTACCTCATTAAAGCAAATAAATGTCCAGAACTAAAATTCAGACATATAACATTTAACGAAACACGTAGCTTACTAACAAACTTAAAAAATAGTAAAAGCAAGGATATCTTTGGGATTAACACAAAAATTATAAAAACAATAAAGAATTTGTTGGTTAGCCCTTTGGCAAGACTTATCAATAAAGCCATATCACTGGAGATTTTTCCTGATGCGTTTAAGATAGCTAAGGTTATACCCGTATTTAAAAACAAAGGATCTTCTGAAAATTGCACTAACTACAGACCAATCTCACTGTTGCCTATACTTTCAAAAGTCTTTGAATCTGCACTCAAGAGCCAATTAAACGATCATTTTGAAAAAAATAATTTATTCTTTCAAAAACAGTTTGGCTTCCGAAATAAAAAATCAACCACTCTTGCCATAAACTGTTTTGTAAATCTTATTCAGGGGAGCCTTGAGGAAGGTTTGGACATTTTTGCATCCTGTCTTGACCTTACAAAGGCTTTTGATTGTGTGCAACATGATATCCTTATTCAAAAACTATCCTATTATAATATCGCCAACAGTTACTGTAGTCTCTTAAAGTCCTATTTGTCAGATCGGTATCAATGTGTGTCTTGCAATTATGAAACTTCAAATCTAAAACAAATTAAATATGGCGTCCCACAGGGCTCTGTCCTTGGGCCCGTTCTATTCCTCATATTTCTAAATGACCTGCCAAATTTTCAGGAGTTCATTGAGCTAATTCTATTTGCTGATGACACTAGCACCTTAAAAAGCTACCACCCATCTAAACTTCAGGATTCTAATATCATGGATACACAAAAAAACATTGAAAAGTGGTTCCTAGCTAATAAACTTTGTCTTAACTTAACTAAAACACAAAATATAAATTTTACCCCAAGACAGGGCCCAAACAAACTACCAATTGATACTTGTAATGAAGTCAATTTCCTCGGAGTTACACTGGACTCAGGACTGACATGGGAGGCACACTTAAACAACCTATGTGGGAAGTTATCAAAGTCTAGTTATTTGATAAGAACACTATCCAGCTGTGTGTCACTAGACACCTTACTATGTGCCTACCATGCCAGTTTTGGGTCTGGGCTCTCCTATGCTCTACTATGCTGGGGGCATTCTGCACATGCAAAGAAGGCATTTGCCTTACAAAGAAGATGCATCCGAATTATCTTGGATGTTGGTTACCGGGATGACTGTAGGAATCACTTTACGTCCCTGGGAATACTCACTCTTCCGTGCCTTTATATTTTGCATTGCCTTGTTTTTATAAAACAAAACTATCACCTTTATTCAAGTCACCATCAAGTACATAATTATAACACTCGAAATAATCGTAACATAGTGCATGAATATCATAGACTTGCAAGGTCCAGAAGCGGCACGAACTACTACGGTATTACCCTCTTTAATGCTCTTCCCATCAGCATTAGAAACTTGAATGAACATGCCTTCAAACGAATAATTAAAGCGTACCTACTGAAACACGCTTTTTACTCCATTGAAGAGTTTCTCTGCAGCAACTTTGTTCCTGGTACCTAATCTTCTATTGTATGTTATATATATTTTTTATACCAATGTATGTTAAGTGTGCTGTAGAGATGTTGAAGAACATCTTAATGATGGTTTTATTTTTTTTTATTTTAAATGTTGATTGTAAGAATAATTTAAAGTATGTGTTTGTTCGTTCACTGCTTGAAATTTATTAGTAGAGTTTAGTTTCTAAATTATTGTATTTGAATATGAATGTTTTATATCTATTGACGTGTAAAAATACTTTGTGTATATTGTTACCAATAAATTTTGATTGATTGATTGATTGATTGATTGATTGATTGATTGATTGGAACGGAATAAAACATTTTTATTTTTGATTTCTCAAAAAATTTTATTGCTAATAAAAATATCTGCATACCTCAAAACTCATAAAATACTAATCAAAATTTAAATAAACCATAGCGTATACGAGGTAGGAGCAAATTAACGAATAAATCACACGAGAAAACTACCTTTTTTTTTAACTAAAGAGAAAAATATTATTTGAAAAACTTGTTTAAAAGTAAAAGTTATGCCATATCCTTAAAGTTAAGCTAACTATTAAAAAATTTAAAAATACTTACTTTTTAACTGCCGTAAATAAAAAAATGTCAAGGATGTGTTAATTTTTATAGCATTTAGTGCATTTAGATTACTTTAGAAAACAAATTTGAATTTTTGTTTGTTTGTGGTTCAATAAGGCTAAAACTTAAAGTATCTTAAAATAGTGTTCCACGTCGTTTTCTTTTGGCAAAGAACGCCTGTATGTCTTCATTTTATGTTTAATTGTTAACTTTTTCTTTTGTCATATTCCAAATTACATTTTATTTTTAATTGTTGTAATAAAAAGACATAAAAATTAATTTAAAAATTTAATGTGCAAAGGCGTTTTGTATAATACGAAAATGATATGGAGCATGAATCTAAAGAGATTTTTAAATTGTAACCTTAATAAAACACAAAAAAGCAGAAATTTACCTTTGTTTATTAAAGTGATCCAAATATACTTAAATGCCTTAGAAATAAAAAAGCTTTAACATTTTTTTCTAAATTAAAAGACAATAAGGATAACTTACGGCTGTTAATTTAATTCGATCTAATCTTTATAGGGGATAAGAAAGAAAAATTAATTTCTTTTTCAATTTTTCTAATAGAAGGCTTTGCTTTTAAAATATGACATAACTTTTAATTCTTAATAAGTTTTTCAAATAATATTTTTTTCTAAATTCTAAAATAGCGGTAGTTTTCTTATGAGTCATATTTGGTAATTTGCACCTACCTCGTATATGCTATGGTTAATTTAAATTTTGTTAAGTAATTTGTGAGTTTCGGTGTATGCAGGAATACATTTTATTGAGAAATCAAAAATAAAAAGTTTTCAATATGGTTTACCATTTCTGGCGGTCACTGTATAAAAAAATTATAATTTTTAATCCCGAATACAATAAAAGTTAGTAAGACTAGTTACCACAATAAAACAATATATTTTTGGGTTTGAAATATCGGTAGCCATGGTGCAAAATTCAAATTCAAATTAACTTTACTTATTTTATCAGGAATTTTTATAAATATTGGTCATTTAATATTATAGCTTTTAAATATTTCTTATTTTCATTGTTAGGCGTACTTTTTTAGCCTTTTTATTTGTGTGATTGCAAAGAACTAAAATATAGGTGTAAATCTATACTAGATTAATTACTTTATTTTTAACAGAAACTACATAATTAGTTTTAAGTGATTTATAATATGTGTTCTTAGCTTAATGTTCACTTTTCAAAGGCAAAAACAGATTTTTGGATACTTTTAAGGTTGTGTAGGGTCTCTTTTATTGTTTGTAGGAGCGGGTGCCTAGGATATAGTTGTTGAAGTCCCTGTATTGAGCTGAGTGAATCGGTAGCTATAGTATATTTTGTTATATTTTGTCTTTTGATATATTCTAGTGCTTCTTGGATCGCGTACAATTCTCCTATTCTAATAACTTCATATTGTTACTTATTAAAAAAAATTATTTAAACAAGTCCTGACTTAATGTTAGTCCAGCCACCAATTTCAAATAAATTAAGGTTTTTTTTTAACAAAACAACCAAAAAACTTCGGAGCTTATTATTTTCTTCTTTTAATTTACTGGTTTATTCCACAATGACTGTATTTTGGGCCATCTGTGGTTACACAACAGACACTTTTAGCGCGAAAAACGTTACTAGCTACGTCACGGTAAAAACTATTTTTATCCCATTAAAAAATCGGTTTTAAAAACTCTTTTTTAAATATTTAAATGGATGCAGTTTTTCAGTAGTCTCATACAAAAAAAAACAAGTCAGTATCGCAAAAGAGAAAATAACTAGATTTGTTGTTTTTCTCTGACGTACGTTGTTCATGTGGCAGAGCTGCCTCAGTAGGTATATGGTCAGATCTCAAACCTAATAAAAAAAAGATATTAAGTGTTTTATTTCATACCTAATGAAGGCAGCATTTAATATTGATAATAATAAAATATAAAGAAAGAAAAAATTAACCATTTAGAGAAAAATTAAATCGACATTAAAAAAATGAAAAAAAACTGATTTAAAAATTTAAAAATAATAAATAATAAAGAGTAAGTCGATTATTACCATATCGCACATCACATAGAAAAGTAACAATTTTAAAATTCTTTTACAGTTTTCCTACAATACCACTGATCTCGATGGATTGCCAATGTTATAACCTGCACGAAACAAAAGTTACATTTCATGGGCGAAAAAACCGGTTTGTGCGCAAGCCAGTTGAGGGTAAACGCACCCGGCCCCAAACAAACTATCCGCATTATAGGAAAGGATTTGTTGACGACGTGCTGGTTTTCTGTTCGAAGTACGGTAGGTAGCTAATGAGCGTTACGGTCAGACCGCGGACGAAGGGTACGGGATGCCGGTGTTTGTATTTTGCCACGGCTTTTAAGTGCGCATGTTCGTCCAGCCACTGCGCGAGGTCGTAAAAATTCGAAAAATGCTTCTTGCCACTGCGGATCTAAATGTATGTTATCTATGATAAATACATACATATACATATTATTAGCAATTACAGGTAATTTTGTAAATAATTATTTGTCTAATAATATTTTATAATGTTTTCTTTAGGAACCCCTTATTTTTAGTTATTTTTCCATTTAACGTGCAAATATGTGCAGAATAAATAATAATTACTAATAAACAACAGCTTTTCTTTAATTCAATAAAAGAATTTTTGTATCTTAGCTCTGTTTGTTTATTTATTATTTTATGAATAATTTTTACCTTCTTTGTGTTTTATTAATTTTTGAGTAGGTTTAATTTTTTTTTAATGGCTATTTAGTAGTCATTAGGTTTATTTAGACAGTAAAGCTTTTATGATTTATATTTTTTTGTGTAAAGGCATATTACCGTTTTTTTGATAACTTAAATGGTATCTATAGAGAAGCACAGAAAAGTTGCAACAATTTGGAAAAATTCAAAGAGGTGTAGGTCCGCCCTTAAGTTCATATATAAAAATTTATATTAGATTAAAAAATAATTTATATTGATGGAACATAATTTCAAATTTTATTACGATATTGAAAACGGGTCAAAATCGTATATAATATAATAAAAGGGAAAAAAATGCAGGAAAAAATTTCGATTGTTAAAAGTTTGTTTCTTGACAACTTTTTTAAAATATGTCAAAAACGAAATTATTAGAAAGCAACAAAATGGAATAAGGCCAGAGAAATATTTTGCGTTGATTTTTTTCTTTAATGTCATCCGACGAAAATACCAAGCCAGTTTCAACCTTTAATTTGCATATAAATCAACAAAAAGCTTTAAGAAAATACCACTTTTATTAAATTAAGTATTCAGGTAAATACATTGACTTTATTTTTGAGGGTAATAAAGTACCTACTTGTCAAAAGCTTTAAAATAATGTGCCACAAGACCCTTCATTTAATTTTTTTTTCAATATGGCGCCTGACTCTTATTTATATATTTTTTTATATCTGTCATTCCTTGCCTAAAATTTTAATAATGCCGTCTTACTAATGTCCTTAATTGTCCATAAAAAGTATTAAAGAATTTAAATGTTAGGAGAGGGGGCTTTGGGCACTTTTAAATTAAGAAAAACACCTAAACAAAAAAATTTATTTTATTGGTTTAAAAAGTCAGTAACCTTTGATACTTACAAAATATATTTTTTTTATTTTAAGCGTTGTTTAGATACTGCTAGTAAGTAGAGTAGCGAGTAATTAAGTATTCTCGTGCGTGCGGACAGTAAAAATTAGGAACGTAGTTTAGTGTAGTAGCTGTCCACATGCACGAGAATACTTAATTACTCGCCACTCGATTAAATTACTAGCTGTATCTGTGTCTGAACCAGGCATTAGGGGAGCCCAAGGGGGGATTTAATACAGTGCGGCAAATTATTATACCGGAGGGTACCTTGTACCCGGTTAAGAAATTTTGGATCACGTAAGACAGGGTGAGTTAATTACATGCTAACAGTGTATATTCCACTAATTTGAAAATTTAAGAGTGACGTAAAGAAAGCGGAGGGTTACAAAGTTGTAAATAAAATGTAATTTTGCCATTTTTCTGCGTGGCTATTTTATTTTAATTTTATAGAGAATAATTTAAGGATATCGAAAAATATGTAATTCAATACGATCCGAATGATATCCACAAGCCGAAATAATAACAGTATTTTTTTAGCATATTTGAAAATCTACGGCCGCTTTCCCCGGACAGAAGAATTAAACGTTTAAGTCAGAATAATCCGCGGCTGTCTGCAAATCAAATTTTGGCTCAGTTGGAGGTTCCGGGAGTTTCATCTAGGACTGTTCAGCGGCGATTAGTGAAGGCGGGGCTTCCTGGAAAGAGACCAGCTAAAAACCCCATCTATCAAAAAAATGTGATGGCTAGAATGATGTTTGCAACACGTCACCGCCACTGGACAGCTAAGGACTGGAACAAGGTTTTGTTTAGTGACAAGTCTAAGTTTGATATTTTTGGAAGTGATGGGGCGCAGTTCGTGCATCGTCCAGCAAATAAAAGAATTGATCCAAAATATGTTTCTGGTACCGTTAAGCACGGAGGCGGTAATATAATGGTTTAAGGTTGTTTTTCGGGTTATGGAATGGGTTCAATTCACAAAATTGAGGGTACCATGGATCGATGTAAGTATTGTACCATATTGGAAGATGTAATGCTGCCTTACGTCGAATGGAAAATGCCACTAAGGTTTACGTTCCAACACGATAACGACCCGAAACATACTGCTAAACTTGTGAAGGAATGGTTTGTGGCAAATAAAATTCAAGTATTAAAATGGCCACCCCAGACTTGAACCCCATTGAGAATCTCTGGGAGATAATTGATAAAAAGATTCGAACAAAAATATCAGCAATCGTGCTCAGTTATTTGAAGACATCGAAAATGCCTGGAAATCAATGGATCCGGCTGTAATTTCCAACCTCATTGGGTCCATGCCAAATAGATGTCAAAAAGTGATTGAGAACAAAGGGTACTGAATGAAATATTAGTTTAGTTTCATTAGTATAAAATACAAATTTAATTTAGGATAAGTCTCTTTAATTTTGTCACATAGAATTGAATATATTTTTTTACTTTTATTAATAAATTTTGGAAAACAATGTTTCTGAATTTATTTTAGTATCATTGTATACTACTTAATGACATAAATCTTTTGGCTAAATTTTAAGAATTCAATATATTTTGGTATTGCGTAAATGTCATAATTAGTCGAGTCTCTCTAATTTTGTCCGATACTGTATTTTGTTATATTTTGTCTTTTGATTTATTTTAGTGCTTGTTGGATCGCGTACAATTATTCTCCTATTTTAATAATAGTCTCAACTTATTGTTAGTCCAGCCACTATTTTAAATACATTAAGGGTTTTTTTAACAAAACAACCAAGAAAAACTTCGGAGCTTATTATTTTCTTCTTTTAATTTACTGGTTTATTCCACAATGACTGTATTTTGGGCCATCTGTGGTTACACAACAGACACTTTTAGCGCGAAAAATGTTACTAGCTACGTCACGGTAAAAACTGTCTTTATCCTATAAAAGAAGAAAGCAGGTTTTAAAAACTCTTTTTTTAATATGTAAATGGGTACACTTTTCCAGTAGTCTCATAAAAAAAGTACGAATCGCAAAAGAGAAAGGAACTAGATTTGTTGTTTTCCTCTGACGTACGTTGTTCATGCGGCAAAGCTGCCTCAGTAGGTATATGCTTAGATTTTAACCTAATAAGCAAAGGAAAAAAAAGATTAGGTGTTTTATTTTATATCTAATGAAGGCAGCATTTTCTCTCTGTGCGTACTACTTACTTGTGATGTTTTTAGTGTATGAACACCAATTAAATATTGATAATAATATAATATATAAATAATTTAGGGATATCGAAAAATATGTTATTTAATACGATCCGAATGATATCTACGAGCCGAAATAATAACAGTATTTTTTTAGCATATTTGAAAATCTACGGCCGCTTTCCCCACCGATGAAGAGGTAAACATTATATAACATTAAATATTTAACAACTTATCATCTAAGCTGAGCAAGCCAATAGGTCTCCATGATGCTCAGGTAAATCCTTATTTAGCATCGTGAACGCCCCTACTACAATAAAAAGCGCCCAAAAGTTTGAAATTAAACAACTTTTTTTTGCTTTGTAATGTTGAATTTTTTTATTATTAACTTGCCGAAATCTGTAGTTTCTTTATTTACCATTGATTAGTGAATACCCTGTAAAATGGAATTTTCTTTATAACAACAGTTATTTTAATATTTCTTTATTATTAAATGCACCACAACAGTGTAATGCAAAAACTTCCAAAGAAAATCTGCGGGACATGCAGGACACATTAAATCCAACTTGGGCACAAGTTTTACGGGCGTAAACGAATGACCATCAATAAACAATTCGTTGACAGTCCATTGTGGCCCGCTGCGATACAAGTGGGTAAAAATTGAGGTTCGATGAAGTTATCATTTAGAGTAATGGCAATCTGAAAACAGGTTCATAAACAGTTCTTTTTATTACAAGCAGAGACAACAATGAGACGAGCAACTAAATGTAAATAAATTATCCGAGAGAGAGATAGTTGCTGGGCCTTCCTTGTCTGTCTTCAAGGAAGGCAAACGCAGATGGCGCGTGAGTCGACTTTATCGTTTGCCCGCCAAATTCAAATTATATAGCTGTGGTATTTTTGCCCTTAATGTTAGGTACTTGTTTTTGTTTCCTATTAATATAAAATATTGGGGTTTAGTTCAATAATTACACACTATATTAAAAATGTCATTTATTTGGTTTTTATAAAGATTTTTTCTTACAGATAACCATGTCAATATTACCTTAAATTATCTGTTGAAAAACACAAATTTAATATATACACTGTGATCACTAATAAAAGTCAATATTCAAAGTCCAATTAAAGGTAAAAACCAGGAAACACACAATAAATCACAGAAAATGTAAACAAACTGTCCAAACAAATCGGCCATTGAAAAATATCAAACACAAATATCGATTAATATTTCTGCGTGACTGCCTGCGGCAACGTTTGTCAAGTTAAAAATATTCGATTCATGGTATATTTTCTTTCTCTTAATTAGATGTGAGCCAAAAAGGACATTAAAGTTTACATGCAGAAATTGTAAAGAACTTGGCAACCAGGGCAAAGCGATGATTGCTCCATCTACGATAGCCTGCCATGATGAAAGACAAAGACATGTTTATTGGAACTTGCGTTAAACCAGAAAGAGATAAATACAATGGACAAATTGTTAGGACCAGTTACTCGTCTCATTATTGTCTCTGTTACAAGTTTTCTAACTACAGCACGAGACTTTGAGAGGTGAATTTTCATGTCTTTTTATAAAAAAGTTTTTGTAGACCTATGTCTGGGCTTATTTCTGAGATACAGGCATAGATATCTCACATTTTGATACACAGAGCCTGGTTGGCTTTTGCGGATTTTTAGAACCTTGCGCAGTAAACAAACTCGAGTGTGATGGTGGCTCAGGCATGCATAATACGTTTTTAATTTATGTTTTGAACTTAAATCAAGGGTAAATTTTGCTTTAGCATACACCAAAAAATAGTACTTTGCAAAAAGCGTTAAAAAATGTCTGATTTTATATTCCGATATTTTAAGGTTAGAATTTAGCATATATCACATATTGGGTCCAATACTTTTGTTTCACTTTGTAGAATCGTGTAGCAGGAGAATGTCCGTCCAACAACTTCTAAGAATGGCATAAAAAAACATTTAAAAAAATGTGTCATTAACCTATAGTGATAAAAAGCACTAAAAAAACGGGTAAATAAAGTATTATGGTGGCTAAATTATTAATATGAACTTCAGCTAGAGAAAAATTGGAAATTTACATATCATTACACATTTAGAGTGCAGAACCTATTACAGAGAGGTTTAAAAACAAAATTAAAAATGTTACTACAATAAATAACGTAAATGCTTTTGTCAATCTTATTATTAAAATATTTTAAAAAATACTTATTACGTTCTAATTATTGAAAACTGCCAGAGTAGCCAATCAGGTGATAACATTTCATTAATTCAATTACGTTGTTAAAACTTGTGTAATACATTTAGTTAATATACTTACTTATTTAACTTTCTTGAAATCAGCTCCGGATCTTTATTTTTGTAACGAGGGGCAAAACTTGCCGTATGCCTCCCCGCCCGGCCTTTTTATTGAGAAAAAATCGCTTTCTTTTAAATACCTATGTATAAGAACAAATTAAAAGACGATCAAAAAAAAAGGTCTTTCTTTCTTACAATCGCCACTTTCTTATACATTCCATGTTTAAATTTGCCGCCCCTTGAAGGTGTCACCCGTGGCGGACACCACTGTTTGCCCCCCACCCCTCCTAGATCCGGGACTGCTTTTAATACTTTTTTTCTTAAATACGGCAACAATTGACATATAGCGTATTAGAGGTTTTTGATGAAACTGTATTTTTAAAATTTATTTAAATAGGGTACTGATTCAACGTCCTTTAAACGAAAAAGCGGCGATAAATTCACATGATTCTGCCCGTTTTCGTTTGGCGTCAAGAGCGTTCCCCTTCGATTTGCTTGCGCACAAACTCATTTTTTCGCCAATGAATTGTTACTTTTGTTTTGCGCAGGTAACAAACATTGGGTATCCATTGAGATCAGTGAATACAGGGCGTTAGAGTTTTTTAAAAAGTTGGTATTTTTGAAATATTCCAAAACCCCTTATACCGATTTCGATAAAATTCGATTCACGTATTTAATGTAATTAGGTGCTTGTAAAGCTCTACCCAAATTAAAACAATTGGGTTCAGTGGCGTCTCATTGGGCACCACAACCAATATTATTAAGAAAAAAGTACGCCACGGCTTTTTTAAATTTTTTATACTTTTTTAGATTAAAGTAATAAAAGGTGCAACTTTTTGGTTTCCTATATTTTCTTTGTATCTCGCTTCATTTTTGAGAAAAAAAATTAAAGCCTCTTTAAGTCATTCTAAGAAGGAACTATAAACAGCATAAAATAAATTCCAAAATTACAAATATTACAATTTTGACCACAGTAAATAAGAAAATAACAAATCTTCGATAAAATACACGACTGCTTATTTATTTTAATGTAAATGATTATTTTATTTTTATTTTTGCTTTTTACGTGATGTTGTCCATGGGAATTGTTTAGAAAATTAAAGTAGCTTTAATATTGTTTCTTAAAAATAAAGCTAGAAAGCTATTTTTTGAGCTAAAATACATCGATTTAAAATTTCTTAAAAAATTTAAAGGAATTAAAAAATATACCGTTTTTTCCCTTAAATAAAATAACTTGTTGGGTGCTAAGAAAGTTAAAGGGGGCGTTTAATAATACTACACAGTATCCGCTTAAACCTAAATTTACATTTACCCAGAAAATTAAGGTACCAAATTTAATTCAGTTTGTATTTAACGTTTTTACTTTTATTTTGCTAAATACCACGATTCCACAGAAATAATTAATTTCTACCTTACCGCACTTACATTTTGCTTCATTTTTAAATGCAAACCAAAAAACGTTTTATTAAAATAAAGTGGATAATTTAAAATTTACATCTTGGACTGTAATAGACACAAATTTTGTGGATACAAAACTGAAGTGCACTTGCTTTTTAGGAAATTTAAGTGCTGTATAAATTGTATCTACCTCGTTAGACAGCAATATTTTGTCTTTACTGGTATTTACTATACCTTTAGAATTTTAAATTAAATAGCAGTGTTTTTAAAAACCCTCTTTAAATAGAAATAAATACTTTTTAATTGTGACTAAACCTTAATAAAGGTTACAAAAACTTACAGATGAATGCACAAACTAATGTACAGGTTATTTCATTTAGGAGAAAGAATGGCACAATTTTTGACTTTTTTGTATTTTTTAATAAATTAAAAATAGCATGAAAAACAAAAGGCTAACGCCAAAAACCCTATTTCCTATTACACTTTTGTATTTTATGGTCCTTACTAAGTGTTTTTTTAAAAAGGTACTGTTTGTTTTTCTTGAATAGTTTTTGTAAAAGTAAAACTGGTTAACAGTAACAATAAAGGAAGAAAATTACATAATCTATACTATTATATAAAGAGGTAAAATTTGTAACTTTGTAAGTTTGTGGGTTTATTTGTTTGTGTGTGGCGAATTTGATTTTTTGAAGAAAAATTTATTGTTTTTTTAACGTATCTTCTTTGTTTTTATTGATAAAAAGTTTTTTAAAAACTTTTTGTAGGGTTTTTTAAGGGCTACAAGGCTCTGTAAGGAAACCTTCTTTTAAATGGGGTGAGTTGTGAGTGCTTGTTCGTAAATAGAGTGTTTTAAAGGACAACATCTCGCCAACACTAGACATGAAGAAAGAGAAACAGAGAAAAGAAATTTGTGTTGTGCCAATTAAATTTTAAATTAAAATTTTGTAAAAAAACCTATGCATCGCCCAACGTTTGCTGTCCAGAACAGACCAGAAGATTGGTTTGAATATCTAAATACTAGAGTAAAGGGTACTATCGTCAGAGTCAGCAATACTAGGAGTAAGTCGATTGTAAAGAAAAAAGTTGAACCTTAACATAAATTAAACCAGGCAACCGGTTTAAGAGTTTAAAGTATTTAAAAATAAAGATGCAAAGCAACATCTTTTTTATACAACAAAATATTTGTCTTTCCCTCATCTCTAAACAACCGCCAATAAAAATCAATTTACTCATAAATATTTTAAAACTAGAGATTATTTATAAAATATTGAATAACCTGTGTTGTTATTTAATGTCATTTTAAAAAATACATACCTTCATAAATATGCAATATAAATAAAAAATGCAATTTACTGCCACAGGAACGATACTAAAAATATCGACACATATATTAAATTTATATCACTCTGTCACTTTTCTGCTTCAAAACATATTTTAAAAAGATTGTTAGAGTATATTTTACGTAGGTAATAAAATATATTTTTTCCGTCTCTTACACCGGATACTTTTGCAACTTTTGTAACATAGGCAGCAGGTAATTTAATAATGGAAAAATAAGCAATGGAAAAAGATTTTAAATCTTTGAAACTGAAAAACTTTATTTAATTTGCACAGACCGTTTGTTGTCTTCTTTTATAGACAGATCTGCAACCTTTGTTTAAGGGATTTTTCTTTCTTTTTTTTTTTTAATTAAAAAAATCCTGCTAATTTAAATTATTTTAGCCAGTTGGCAACATTGCAATTCCAATTTAGCGCCCTGAACGGGTACTTTTTAAACACTTTTGGGACACTATAACATTTCTTAGTCATATTTTGTAGGCTATTTTTTAAATCTTTGAACACTTCAGGAAGACTAAAAGCTGAAATACTAATGTACCGTGGGTGTCTTAAATTAGAATTGTTGCAGGTAATAATATAATAATTTTAAATATGTTTTAGGATTTAGTTGATAAATGCAATGAATCTTTAAAAAATGTTGGTCTTTAAGTTTTAATAACTGTTTTATTGATTGTCATCAATAATTTCGTTTAAAATTCTGCAATAAATGGTAATTTTAGGAAAATGGCTTCGAGCTGGGTAAATTTTCTGGGCAAATAGTGTATTTTTATTTTCAAATGTTAATTTCCTAGCAAAATGCTATTTAACTATTTAATTAGCATTGGATTTTATTTGCCTAAGTAATTTTTAAACAAATAAAAACAGAAATATTTGCATAATCAGACGGTCTGGCAAAACTGTCACATTGGGTGGTCATGGTCAGTTCTGGTTAGTTAAATATTTTTTTAATTTTTAGTAAAGCAAATATAAAAAAATAGGTAACCGGAACTAACCATGACCCACCAATAATGTGACAGTTTTGCATTACCGTCAATAGCGCTTCGAACCAATCAACATACACGTGCTTGTGCTTTTTACAGTAGTCTGCAAAAACACACTGTACGCCCAATATGTTATCAAATATATCACAGTCATTTGTCTAAAGAAGACCACGCCAAATGCCATTTTCTCAGGTAAATGGCTTAAAAAAATTATAAACTTATTTGCCCAGACTGAAAGCATTTGTTTAGACAGAAGACATTTCTAAATCCTAAAATTACCATTTGACTGCGACATTCCAATATCCAAAAACTTACGTTTCGTGGCTTTACATAAAATTACTTTAAAACGCTGACTGTTAACCATTCTTTGTTTTATTTAGGTTTATTAATAAAATACTTTAAAGGTTGATGATCGCTCAATAAGTTAATTACCGTAATAAGTTGTCATAAGAATGTTTTCAGTTAAATATTATATTAAATCCTATTTAAGTCGTCATGAAAACAAAAAATTGTAAAATAGTTAAAATAACTTGTACGTCCAGGCAAAGTCTTTAGCAAGCTCAAGTAGTTACACCAAATATAAAATATTTTGCTATTGCAAAGCTTAAATGATGCGTGAAGGGCTGATATAAGAGTTGGAACATATTCAATATACAGACAGGAATTGGGTTGGAAGCCAGCTAGCATATTTTTAATAACATACACCTACGTGACATATTGTCAGCAAATATTAGATTATGATAAATACTTGCAATAATTTAAATTTATTCTAAAAAAAATACATGCAACTTTTCGTGAAATTAATTATTATAAAATATTCCAATCAGGGGCGCAAGTAGTGGAAGAGGCTCTTAGCCTCCCAGAATTATTCAGAATAAATGTATATTGGCGTTTTTTGGCAAATATATTTTACAAACTGGTGGTTAAGCTCATTTAAAAAGCAGCTGCTAGGTGCGCCCTTAAGTCATATTTTCATTTTAAAGTTAGGTGTTAAAATTTTAATGTTCTTAATACGATTTATCTAGGTTTTTATTTTTAACATATATGTTTAGCTGCAAGCTATAATGAGTAATATTTTTTCAAAAGTAATAAAAGCTATACGGGGTGTTAATTATGTAGATGTAATAAAGGTCTCTAAAAGGTCTGTACAAAATGTTACCACTAATTCTTTGGACCAAAATACCATGATTTATCAGGGTATTTTATTTTGGTTATTTTTAAACATTTTATTAAACATAAATTTTTTTTTACAAAATTTAGTTTTAAAAGATTTTTCACTGTGCCGCTTACGTGTCATATTTTCTTTTGCCCCGATATATTATAATTTTAGTATACAATTTTTATTCTCACATATTAAAAAACAAAGATATTTTAAATTAAACATTTTATTTAATACAAAACGTTATCATTGCATTCATTCGCGCGTTATCTAGGCCACCTGGTAGTGTAAAAGGTCTGTACAAAATATGTCAAATGGGGCTACTTGGGACACAAGGGTTACTTGGGACATTTGACAACGTTGCAGATTTTTGAAATTTAACAAACTGTATGTGTCTTAAATGATAATAATTAAAATATCAACAAATTTACAAAAAGGTAAGGTATGTAAAACTTTTTAAAAACAACAATTTTATGTTTTCCCGATTTTTGTCCAGATATTGTTTGGGCAAGTATTTTTATCAATGTTTTATCATGAATTATTTTATTTTGTATTTTTTGTTTATTTGGACAAGCAAAAATTTAAAAAATCGCTAAATAGGGGTTAAATGGGACATGTCCCATGTCCCGTCAAGCAGATGCATTAAGTATTTAAAACGTTAAATTTTATATTTTATACGTTTAAGAATTCCAACGGAATAATAAATGTTTAATTTAGTACCTGGCCTATATTTTTTAAAAAGTTTGTATTTTTATTGCAGCCAATTTTTTTGCTTCCTTATGTCCCATGTTGCTTTACAAAGCTTCCTTCTTGGGTACTTGCCCAATTTTCAAAGATGTCCCAATTTACCCTATCTTACCTGGTAACTTAGGATAGCAACTAATATTTAATTTTTATTTAACTTAATTATTTTTTTACAAAAAGAAAACAATTTTTTTAGAAAACAAAGTGACTCAAAATTTAGATATAATTTGAAAACGATTTGCTCCAATTTATGGAACATATTAAATCTTTAATATCAATACTGCCCCAAGTAGCCCCATTTGATGGTACTAAAAATTAATTTGAGCCAAAATACAACAATATTATGCAATATACCAAAAGGTTTCTCGTTTATAAGATAGAGGGTGTAAAATTTTCAATTTAATAATTGTTTATTTGGACACCTCGCTTTGGATCTCGCAAACGATCAATTTTTTAACAAAGGCAAATTGGATTAAATCTTTTTGGCGATGGAAGTTGCAGTACCAATTTGTTAAGACCTTTTAGAGAAAACCGGGTGTCCCAAATAGGGCGTAAAGAAATACAAAAGAAATGTTTTATGTGAAATGAAATCCGTTTTATCTAAAATATCTCAGAAACAAATGCTAAATTGACATACTTTTTCATTACCATAACCTACTTCTGGTTTAACCAGAAGTACCAGATTTTTTATTTTATTTTACTACTTATTTTCTATTTTGGTGTTCTTCAATTTTTTTATAATATATTATACAGGTTGTTTAAAAAAACAGAATAAATAGCCATACAATACCGAGGCATGACAATGTAAACATAAGCAAACGACTGCAGGTGGCTTTTTCTACATTTTACAACAAAAACGCAAGCAGTTTTGGTATTTTTGGGATTAATGACTTAATGATTCCCCCTTCCGAAAATATTAAACTCTCCTAAATAGAAATGTCTAATTTCAAGACTGAGCGGAATCAGTCCTTGTAGCGTATGTCTACCTGTGGCATAGGTTAAGAATAGTATAAAATACAGTGTGGACCAAATTAAACATGCACAATTTTTAACTAATGATAACTTTTTATGTTTTCCTTAGGTTTGCCAATTTTGGTCAAATAGATTTAAACAGGACTGGACTTACGGGATTTTTCCAAAATGATCCATTAAACTTCGTTGAAAAAAAATATTTACAATTAGGCTAATACGTTAAATTTTAAAGTTACTGTTAAGTTTGGTCTACATCCAACTTATTAACCATGGTAACCTAATATTTTTGATTTTGAAAGGACACCTAAAAAGTTCTTTTTCAAAATCAAGATAAATGCATGCTTTATGGAAAGCATTATTTACCGAAAATAATTATAATTCCTTAATTCTTAAATTAATGAAAAATTCGCTTTTACTGAATTAATTTCCATAGTTTGTCTCCAAGAAAAACGTATTAGCTTAATTGTAGCTAATTAAGATTTCTTTTCCACGCGGTTAAATACAGTATTCTGAAAAAGTCCCGTAAGTACAGTCCTGTCTAAATCTATTATTCCTTTAAAAATAAATAATTAATAGTTTAAAAAAACTAAAAAACACGCTTTTATATGCAACCGAACTAAAAATTAGAAAATAATTTTTCATTAAAAAAATATTGTCATTTCATAGTAAAAAGCGTGGGGTGCATTTTACTATTTTTTCATAACTTTTCCATCATAGATATTTGCAAATATAATAATTATAACATTTAATATATTTATCACCCCACGCTTTTTACTATGAAATGACAATATTTTTTTTAATGAAAAATTATTTTCTAATTTTTAGTTCGGTTGCATATAAAAGCGTGTTTTTTAGTTTTTTTAAACTATTAATTATTTTTCATTTTTTAGTTTTTGCTACTCTTGACAAAATGGCGAAAAAATTTTTAATGAACAAGAGTAGCAAATTTTAAAATTTTTCCAACCGATTGCAACTCACTAAAAATTTCTTCTTCATTAAGTAGCAAAGTTTGAAATTTTGCCAACAGATGGCAATCCAGGCAATGTTTGGACCGTTGCCAACATATTGCAACCCACTAAAAATTTCTTCTTCATTTAATAGCAAAGTTTGAAATGTTGCCAACAGATGGCAACCTAGGTGTTGTTTTTATAATATAATGGAATTTTTTTTCCTGGCGATCAAAAACAAGATAACGGGATACTGTTTGCAGATTATTGCATTGTCATGTTTCCTTAATACGTGTGCAAAGTTTCAAAGAAATCGAATAGCTGGAAGTTGGTTAAAATTAGGCTCAAAGATTCCGTTACATAGGCAGCCAGATGGATAGATAGATAGTTACAACCCAAGTTAATAAAAGCGTGTTAAAAAGAGAAGCGCAACAGATAAAAAGTTATTATTTGTTTAAATGTGTGCAAGTTTAATTTTGCCCACTCTCTAGATATAAATAATATTAAAAAATGTTTTTAAAATATTGATATTTTACTGCAAATATTAAAATAATGTAAGTAATAACCACTTAACTAAAACGACATGCTAAACGGAAGTGGAAATTTAAAAAACGGTGGAAAAAGACAAAAATGTATTAACAGTATAAAGGTGCTTTTGTGCCTTTTTTGATACTTGAACGATGTTTTGTAAATAGAATAATGGAGTATGGATTTTTAAGACTTTCACGCTAAAAGCCACCAGGATTTATAGGCTATACTTTGAAAAGCTTGCCAAATTTATTTTGTGGTATTCGATTTCTTTTTGCAATGTGTAAGATAGGCGATATGATGATAAATGATAAAAAGAAATCTTTTAAGATATGTGACTGGAAAAAATGTATTATTAATATTGGGTGTAAATAGTTATGTGTACTAAGTCAAAAGCGAGGTAAGAATAGTTGGTACGTATAATTTTAATATGTTAAATTGAAACTACGAATTTTTGTTTGCATTTTTAATTTACTATTTAAAAAGTTTATTTTAAAGTACTTTATTTAAACAGACAATTTACAGGGGTATGCAACAAAAGTTTATCAGTCCTTGCTGGTTATACAGAGTGTAAAGGTACGGTCGTAAAAGCGAGCACAAAGGCCACCTTATACAGTGACCGGCCAAAGTTCGCAACCTACGTGCTTTTTTTATTAAGGGATATTCCGATTTTTTTCCGTCGACCGCCTTTGCATGTCCGATAATCTAAAAATCTATTTCGACATATATCATGTGAACAGCGATATAATGGCAATTTTAAAGAAAAAGAAGATGTTATCACGAAAAGTGGAACACACAGGCCTGCGAAAAATTTGTAATTAAACAATTTTAGTTTTTTAAGTTAGTTTTGACGTATTAATAACCAAATCAATAGTTGTTTGTCTCTTTCACGTACAGTTTTTTTTTCTATAAGATCATCATATTTTTTATTATAATGACCACAAGAAATGTTGAACCATATGAAAAACTTTTTATTTTTGATTTCTCAAAAAAATGTTATTTTTAATAACAATCTCTGCATACACCAAAACTCACAAAACAGTGATCAGAATTTGAATAAACCATAGCGTATACGAGGTAGGTGCAAGTTAACGATTATGACACAAGAGAAAACTACCTTGATTTTTAAACTTAGAAAAAAATTATTTGGAAAACTTGTTTAGAATTAAAATTGAAAAATACCTACTTTTTCCACTTAGCTTGTATAGAGATTAGATGGAATTAAATTAACTGGCATAAGTTATCCTTACTGCCCTCTAATTTTGAAAAAATGTCAAGGCCTTGTTATTCTTAAATCATTTAAGGAAGTGATAAATACATTTCTGAGAAATACTAAAGACCAAAATTATGTGACAATTGTGGAGAATATGCTGTACAAAAAGGCCCTAAGTTGCAATATGAGCAGAGACGGAATAAAATACACTTTTTACACGCACATTTGGACTATTTTTCCGAAAACATTGGTGATTTTAGTAAAGATAGGGGTGACACCAGAATATTAAAGAAATAAAAGAAAGATATCAGGGGCGATGGGATAGCAAAATGATGGCAGAATATTGTTGGATGTTGAAAAGAGGATATTCCCATGGCCGAGTATAGGAAAAAAACACGAAACGAAGCTTTTCGGGCAAAAGAAAAAAATCTAAAAGATCAAAGAGTAGCTTGGTTTCTATTACTATATTTTTTGTTTAATGTTCTAATCTTTTATGTTTATTTTGTAAATATAACTTTATAAAAAAATATATAAATTATATAATTTATGCATTATTATTTACGTATATTCTCTGTGGACCAAAAACCTTACGTGATAGAAAAAAACTTCAAACAGATTTGGAATCAGGGATACCAAATTACCCAAGTTCAGTAGAGAACATTAATTCACATTCAATAAAGTGTAAAAACGCAGGCCTGTGACACCTGCCTTAACTGAGCGCCCGTCGCGTCTGACCTCCCCATATCTTGTATGGTAGGAATAGGTGTTTCACTGGCAAAAACCTCAGGTCTGGTCAAATACATACAAGTAGCCTTTCACTGGCTCTTAGACTATTAGACATAGTTAGTAGTGTAACTTTCGCCTAACTAGATAATTTATGCTTAACCATATATAAAATTTAAATTCTCAAACACAATTAAGTTTAATAGCATATGTATATACAAAATTTAAGCGTCCACTCGTAAGTTGGCTGACCTCATAAATGTTATACCCCAAAACTTTATGGGATAATAAATTTCTGCAACCGGATAATGGTGCATAATCACTTCCAAGCTCAGTTTATTATAGTAGGGTGAGATAGCGTGGCTGTGGTTTGTATGGATTTGAAAATTTTAAGTTTTGGCAAGTTTACTGCAAACGGTCATTACCTAACAAAGCCCCAAATGTTCATTTTCTTAGAGACTAATTTATAGAGAGTAAGTGTCGTACATGTTTATGTTGTGTTTAGAAAATTCTATGGAGATGCTATACCGGGTGATGCATCGCCGGGCGGGACATAGGAAATCCCATATAATTTTTAATGGGATCAATTATTGGCTCCCCTAATTATTTTAGAGAAAAATTCTATTAAAGTTTATTGAAGAGCATGCAAATCTAGGTACATGATAAAAACTTTAGATTTTTCGGTTAACCCGTTTGTTAGTTAGATGCTAATATATTTTTAATAATTGTTACATGATTATCGCCTCATATTTATAAACAACAATAGAAATACCAGTTACGTTGTCATTTTGAAATTTAATGCTTTATTATTATCAAAAAATCGTAGAGCGAAAAGATTAACCATGAGTTATACTACTGAAGAAAACGTATTTATGATTAAATGGTACTATCAAGCAGAGTTGGGTCATATTCGAATAGTCAGTATTCTGAATAGTATTCAGGAAACTTCTGGCCGGTATTTGAATAGTATTCGAATACATTTGTGTGTTTGGTATTTGATATTCCGCAGAATACTGAATACTTTTTTGGTCAGTATTCGGTCAGATTCCGGGTATTCATGTATTCGAATACTTTTTTCTTTCAAGTATTTTAATATTCGGTATTCGAATACTTTTTTTTTTTTTGGTATTCGTATTTGTATTTGAATACCGATTTTCAGTATTCTGCCCAACTTTGCTATCAAGGAAATAGTTACCAAAAGGTGTCAGACATGTTGGCAGCTCAGTATTTGAATAGACCAATACCCAGAAAATCAACAGTCGATAGGACTATCAAAAAATTTGAGACCAAAGGCACAGTGATAAATAATTGCAGATGTAAAGCTAGGGAGTATCAAAGAGAAGAAAATGTAAGAGATGATAGAGGCTTGGAAATTTTATTGGACGTAGAAGAAAATGAAGGGAAGGTGAGTACAAGGAAACTTTAGGATATAGGAATATATCAATCAAAATCAATCAACAATGCTCCGGATTTTGAAAAGGCATAAATACATTTCATACAAATATGAAAGACATCAAGAGCTAAGGGATGGTGATGAAATACGACGGCAGGAATTTTGTTTTGACATGATGGAAATGGCAAACATGGACAGGGAATTTTTAGGAAATATTTGTTTTACTGATGAGTTGTGAGAGTGCACATTTACGTTAAACAATGAACCCAATCATCAAAATTACGGATACTGCAGCAAAGAAAACCAACACAGGTTTGTCGAAACGAGGACGCAATATCCACAGAAAGTAAATATTTGGGCGGGGATTTTCGGACAACATATTATTGGTTCATTTTTTCTTAATCAAAATTTGAATGCAGAATTTTATTTGGAACTACTCAAAGAACTAATTTTACCCGCTTTAAATAATGTATCCAGGGAAAATCAAGAAATTTGGTACCAAATGGATGGCTGCCCGGCAAATAATACCCTGGCTGTTCGGAAATATTTACACAATGCTTTTAATGGAAATGTTATTGGCCTACATCACACCATAAATTGGACAGCCAGGTCTCCTGATATTTCGCCAAATGACTTCTTTTTCTAGAGCCATTTAAAAAGCATGATATACAAGGATAAAAATTACTCTAATCTAGATGAGTTAAAAATGCTATTTCTGCAGAATGCAATAAAATTTTAATTTACCAGTTAGACAATGTAAGAAGACAATTTTATGAACGTCTGGGTTATTATCTAGCAGTCAATGGAGAAATATTTGAAATTTTTTTAAATCGTAAGTTTATTTCCAACATATTAATTATTGTAATAATATTAATAATTTATTGAAGCATGTAAATATTATAAATGTCATAAGTTCTTGAAATTTTGAAATAACTTAACTTAATTTGTTTGTATAAATACAACTTTAATTTTTTCACTGTACGATTTTTTGATAATAATAAAGCACTAAATTTCAAAATGACAACGTTATGTCACGCTAACTGGTATTTTTATTGTTGTTCATAAATATGAGGCGATAATAATGTGACAATTTTTAAAAATATATTAGCATCTCAACGGGTTAACCGAAAAACCTAAAGTTTTTACCTTGTAAATAAAAACCTATTTGTTATTACATTTTCGGATTCTATGGTCAATTTTAAGTGTTTTTTAATGAGAATACTATAATTTTATCTTTAACTATTTTTAAGTTATTCATGCTTACACAGTCATATTTTCGGTGTATATTATTTACGAGTAATTAAATATATCAACATAAAGAACCTAACATCACCTGACTCTTTAAAGTCAATAAATTTTTTACCTATTAGTAGATTTTATATTAGTTTTCATAATTAATTATTTGTAAGACAAAGAACTGCAGATGGAAACGCTATATTGCAAGTCTCAAGACAGTGCCAGTGAAGCAAAAATAAGATTATGAGAAACTTAAATAAAATCTTTTATTAGATCATAAAATATGTAATGACTTTGAAGTATCAGATGATACTTTGCATTACCTGTATTTTATATTAATATACTGAAATTATTTTTAATAATATAGCTAAAAATAAAGCGTCAATAACTCAAAAACAGTTAAAGATAGACATATATTATCCTTATTAAAAAACACTTAGAATTGACCATAGAATTTGAAATTGTAACGTAACGTAACATCTATAAAGTAAGTCTATTGTTTTTCATGCGATTGTTAAATTCTCCGAGCTAAAATACATAGATTGTCTATCTTGGATTTCCCAAAAATACAGGAAAAGTCGGAAAATATTCCGTTTCTCCTCTTAAATGGAATATCCTGGATAACACTTGCTTTCGTAATTTTTTATATTTTAATAAATCTAAACAACCAAAAATATATATTTTTGTTTATCCCAATTTCTACAAGTATTTTGCTTCGTTTTTTAAAAATATATAAAATCAGCTTAATTACATAAGCCCGGGCCACCCAAGAAACATAGGAAAAATATTAAAAAGTACTTTATTTCCTGAAATTCGTTAGTTTGAATGTTACCATATTTTCTTTGTTTTTTTTATGAAGTTTTCGTAATTCTATGATTACCAAAATAATTTCCCAAAGAAAACTTTTTTGCCTTACACACCATTGGATTTAAAAATTTCAATTAGGTTAAAGCTAAACCAAAAATATTTCAGAAAATAGTAAAAATTTAGGAAAAGTTTTGAACGCCCTGTATTTTTAAAACAATGCATTTATTGACCTACCTTTATGCAAAATATTTTACATAAAATAAGCTTAGACACTAGCAAACCTAATAAGGAAACAAGTTAAATACAAAATGTTTTATTATTTTAAAATTTTTATATTTTCTAAATAAATACAGTCTGAATTTAGGACCCCCTCTCCTACTTTTTGAATTGTTTGGTATTTACCCCAGTCATTTTAGTCAAATTAAAGGGTCAAGATCTTACGGAATAAGCTGAATATCTATACATACCTTGTTTTAGGCAGAAAAGCAATTAAAAGTAAGGGAAACGAGATATTCGCAAAAAACTGTTTTTTTTGACATTTGACCTGTCATATTTCAAGTTCCTTACACTATATCATAGGGGATTTTTGGGAGAGTGTTTTGTGTACCAAAATAAAGTTATGTACAGATATTTAGCCTATTCCATGAGATTCCGAGGTAAAACCTTAAGTTAATTGGGCTAATTTTTTAATAAAAATTTAAGTCATCTTGAAAAGAAAAAACAATGAAACTAGGGAGGTCTTATGGTACATCATTTTAAAGCTCCTGACGAGTACTTTATGACCCCAAAATATAAAGTCAATACCTTTACCTACTACAAAATGGCGGTACTTTGAAAATGATTTGAATGCCTCACTTAGATGGCCATATTTCCGAACCTAATAAAGTTATTTACATATAATGTGGTATTTTTTAAAGATTTATTTAATGGTAATATTGGTGATACTATATAGGGTAGGACAAAATGACAAAAGTAAATATTTTTTAATGACGCACCTGTATATTATATCACCATTAAAAAGATATCTACAGGACCTTTAAGAAAATACGACATTAGGCATATCTTACTTTGTACGTTTAAAGATGGCCATCCAAATCACGTATTAAGGTAATTTTTAATGTACCGCCATTTTTAGGAGGTAAAGGTATTCACTTTATATTCTGGGGTTATAAAGAACTCGTCAGGAGCTTTAAAATGATGCTTCAAAAAACCCCTTTTCCATTTAATTTTTCTTGTGAAAATGGTGCCCAGCTGTCAGTTTGACATTTATATCTGTCATTTCTTGGCTAAAATATGGTTTATGTTGTCTTACTAAAGTCCTGAAATTTACGTAAAAAAATACCAAACAATTCAAAAGGTAAAAGGGAGGTCATGACTTTAGACAAAAACTGTATATATTAAATAAATTAGGACCTACTGGCCCAAAAAATCTAATTTGCTAATATTTTTTTATACAGTTCTATTTTTTTTTACTGTTGAACATGTTTTTCATTAGAAAAGAAACCCAAAGTATAAGAAATTGGTAACAGATTACAATAGATTTACTTAATAACTGGTTTCTAAGAATAATTTGAAAGCCATATCAATAAAACCCAAATAAAATTGTAAATGCTTACCTTTATAAATTAGGTTTCTAATATGTTTGGCCAAGAAACCCCAAATCGCAATTTTCTCAAAATAAGTGTGCGTCATAGGTTTTTGTACTGTGTAACAATTATTAATTTTATATACGTAAACAATTTAATTTTGACATTCACAAAAGGTATTTTTATTATAAGTAACGACCAGATTTTTGTTATAACAAAAAATATTCTATATATTTACGCAAAATCGCACATCAAATAAATTATTTATAAAATTGTATATATTATTAAAAAAAACCAAACTTAAAATAAAAAAATATTTTTATTTAAAGAAAATGATGTTGCTATTCATTTTTCAAAAAAAAAAAATGTTTACAAAAACTTTAACGTACGACACTAGTCAATATTTAATTTTTCCTTGTACGTTACAAATCTTTTTGATAAATAGGAAACTGCATTTAAATATCCTAGAAATATTTTAATTGATTAACCAGTTATTCTAACAAATCTTTTTTATTGGAAGTAGTTTTAAAACTGGAACGTTTGTAAAAGGTTTTTTTATTTTTTAGAGAATTTACCCAAAAAGTTGTCGATAAAATTTTTGAACACTCTGCCTAACCTAGTTATCCTGTTAATCTATATTAAAAAAGAAAATCTAGAATATAAATATTTACAACAATAAAAAAAAATCCTGTATATAAAATTTAATTCCCAACCCAACATTACTTTAACGGCATGTGTGTCTACAAAATTTAAGCGTCCAGTTTTAAATAACGCCACTAACCTCATGAATGTTTAAACCTTGTTTAAACCAAAATTTCATCGGATAATAAAGTTTAAAGACCGAATAATGGAACATATGTACTTTCAGTATATTTAAGTAAAACTATGCCGGGTGACAACGAAATTACTATCCAGCAATTTATTTTCTTCAGTGCAACCGTATAGTTGTCAAATCTATGGACGTTATATTATATCACCGGATGCCAATTATAGATACAATAGCATCTGTATATGACTTTCAGTTTAACCGGAAGTGATATAAACTATGATATTTTAAGTGGAACACCCTCTATATTTTTAGGATTTTGCTAACGTGCGGTCCGATTTAACTGAGCGCGCCAACGTCTGTTTGCAGTATTAATAATTCGGACCACTTCTGAGTGTGTTTACGAATTCAACAAGTTCAACATATCCTATCAAAGCATTTTTTAATATTGTTACAGACTTTAAAAAATGTGTTTAGGGCGACAGAAAACCTTCGAAGGATTAGGATAGATTTGACTTTTCTACTAGGTGCGTTTTATTGCTACCATTCCGGAATTGGAATGGTACAAAAATAGCGTTTTTTTGCAAATTCCACCGGTTTCTGTGGCCACCAGTCCTACCGACTATTTTGACCGTCGAGCTGGTGGAATGTTGGTTTGGAGTGGGGGAAGAAACAGCTGTTTATACATCAATGATTTTAAAGTTCCTCCTATATTATTTTAAATTAATTTATATAACAGCATTTATCTTTTCATTTTAGGGCCGTCCGTGGTTGCTGCAATCTTTGATTTTTTTACTTTAAGGTTATGTTGACGCCTTTTTACAATTGACATTTAATTTTTTCCTTTAAACCGTTTTGTTGCTAGCAGTTTCTTCTTTCTTAACCCAGAAGACTGCAACAAAACGCGCCTACTGTAAACTTCGAGAAATTGACAAGTGAAGATTTTGTTGTTATTGTAACCATATTTACATTCCATTGTTAATAAAGGTATAAAAACGTGACACGAGTTTTTATACTAGGTGATACGGAACAATATAAACATGAGTGGAGAATGTAGTATAACTGATGAAGATGGAAAAATGCTTGTATTTCAAGCATTTTTCGCAATCGAGAAAAGTGATGATAGATTATTTTTACCTTGGACGCTTGAAATCACGGACAAAGTACATCGATTCAAATAAATGGCGCCAAAAAACGTCGATGCTTATGATGCTAACGATCTGACCCGTGAGTACTGTCAGCACTAGGGTGTGACGTCACATGTGACGTCATAGCTTCAACAATGCTAAAGGTAAGCGTGAAAAGCACGAATCGGACCGCGTGTTACTACGCTATGAGCGCTGTGAGCATAATTCAGACCGCGGCCATAATAATCATCATAATCATTGCGCTTTAAAACCAGATGTCTAAAGTGCCAGTACTATGCTGCCTAAAATAACATAGTTATAAAAATACTACAGTAGTACGCAGGTAGTCTACTAGAAACCTTCTGAGGATGCCAACCACTCGCGCTGGCGAAACGTTAAGGATACAAAATCTACAACGACGGCCGAATAGCCCAAAAACCTAAGTTTAGTATTCCCAAAGTTTCTTTCAATACTCCTAAAAATGTATATGAAAAAAAATTTGATATATATTAATTTGAAAAATTGTGAGGGCTTATTCTACCACAGTTAAAATAATATTGAGCCCAATAATTGTTTTTATTATTGTTGCAGTCTTAGAATTTTAAAACTTACAAGTGGCCTTCGTAACTTTGCAAGTTAAAAGTAAGAGTTTTATTTTGCTCTTAAAATGTATAAGTTTTTATTTTGTTCTTACATTTTCGTTTATTAAGCCCCCGTAAAATTGCCGGCTATCAACACTTCAGAATAAATTTTCTGTTTTTAAAATTACAATGTTAATAGTATACTTTATTTTAGTTTTTGTGTACGATATTAAGTTAAAAAATGTATTATGGTTCCTTAATTAACAAGTAAGCAAAGTAATACTTTTCCACATTCAAGCTTTAAATGAGGGAATAGTATATTACAAAAATTACAAATTTTACACGAGTGAGAATATTGTTGCAGCGGAGTACGATAAACCCAGAACCCAAGAAAGTCATTTTCACAAAAATAATGCACAAAATTTTTCATACTGCCACAAGTTATTCACCAAAAAATAATAATTTGTTTGTCCTTACAGAGAAAATAAGAAAACAATAGATAACTTTGCAACATAAGGGTGATATATAGTTTTTTCCACGACCACATATAAAACGCACTCCTTGATCCTTTAAAAACGAATAATATCACACGCGTGTTGAAATCTACTTTTCAACACTAGGGTTGAAAAGTACTTTTTAACACCAGTGTTGAAAAGTACATATGACAGATGAAAATATTCCGTTAAAAAATATTTATCAGATTATCTTGTCTGTGTTGAAATTAGTGATATATAGAAAACTTACTTTGGATTTTTGGTATATAAATGTTTTTTGGTCACAAAAAAATATTGTACATGACTTGACGTGCCAAAGTGATTTTCACACTCGTGGTATTGTCGAACTCGGCTATCGCCTCGTGCGACAACATTCTTACTCATGTGAAATATATTTGACACCTGTTATGTAATATACTATTCCTTACTTCATTCTATTATACTGTTCGACAATATTTTCATATCAAGTATTACGTAACTAGTAGCTTTGTATAACTTTTATCATTTTAAAATTTTAAAAGATTTTCACTTAAAACATACTACATGGTTATTTCAATGTAATTCCAATTAAAAGCCAAATTTATTTTAAATTACTATATGACAGCGATGACAGCTTTATAATAAACTTCGCAACACTAGTGTCGTAATCTACTTCGCCGCACTAGTGTGATATAAGACATTTTCTATGCTGTTTGCAGTTTTCACATGTGGGCGTAGAAAAAGCTACTTTACGAAAGTAATGAAAAAATATTTTTTTCATAAGTGTCTTAAAAAGTAAAAAACATATATTTATTGTTAATATAATATTTCTCAACGTCATATATTGTTTGTTAGTTTTGACGTTTATTTGTTGTTGCTTTTACTTGAAAGTTACATTTTCTAAATTGTCTGTAATGTAGCTATTTTAACGTGAGTAATATATTAATAATTAATAACTAAAAATTTAAAATTTACAAAAAGTGGCACAGAAATATATCTATTAATTAATCCTTAACCACAGGTGTGCTGTTTCTGAAACGTAACCACAGACCAACGGTTATTTTGACCGACTTTCTTTTTTACGATACATGGACCACAATTTTTATTTTTTTTTTATTTTTGTATTTATCTAATATGTTCCCCTTTTTGAGGGTCTTAGATCACAACTCATACGCAATTTATAAATGTTAAAATGTCAGAAAAAAAATGTACATTTCAAAATTGGTACCTAAACACAGACTACCGGTAAATTTAACCGGTGTCGTACTTTAAATTTTAATATTTTGCTTGCTTTAAGACACACACTTACTACTTAAATAATTTCATGAAACTGAGTCCCAACTTTTTGTGCTATTGTGGGTGTCACATCTAAATTAACCAGTAAACTGCACTATGCTTTCTACTAAAGAAACGGTATATTTTGTGAGAATAGTTCCACGCAACTGTTTTCAAGATATTTGAATTTAAGTCGTGTGGTGCAACCAAAAAGTATATGGAAGAATACACTACCACTAATTTAAAAACTCCTAGATACCGAGTATTTTTTAAGTAAGTAAGAGGATTTTAAAAACGTATAAGAAACTTTCGAAATAAACAATTTTTTTTCACGACCGTTAAAAAAATGCTGTTTTTTAAATCGTTAACATAAAATTAAAGTACTCCATTCTGGTACACTACATCAAGTGTTAAAAACAGTAACTTTTTAACACTTCGAAACCTTTTTCACACTTTGAATTAGTGTTCTTTTTCAATGCCTACTACAATACACTTAAATATCAATTTATGCAATGTAACAGGCGACATCAGCTGAACCAAAGGGTCAAGTTAACTTTGATTTCGCAATTATTTCTTTTAGTTCATGTGTGGTTTTTAAATTTGAGAGTTTGCAAATAAATTTGGTAAAAATTATTAAAAATTAATAGTAATAATGAATTTGGGTGACGGAGAAATTGAAAAGGAATTTATACTGTTTTAGTATTATTTCTACAAAAAGTATAAACAATTGCAATATAATGGCTGTGCTGCAAAATTATAATTAATAAGTTCAGATAAATAAAACATATATAAAATGGTATTTTGGGAAATTTGTATACGGTCGTGGAAAAATATAGTATGTAACACTTGCATAAAGTGTCTTTTTTTTTACTCATGGGATTACCGCACTCGCCTAACGGCTCGTGCTGTCAAACTTCCCATTTATAAAAAAGTATTACTTTATGCCCTTGTTACATAAATAACTATTTTAACTTTGACACCCTATATTTTTTCTTAGATATAGGTATGTTGGGTTAATCTGTGTACCAATAATAAGCGGACATTCTGTATATACGCAAAGACAGCTGAAAATAATTACTGGTAAAAACTTAGTATTTAAAATAAATTAAGATAATAAAAGTACAAAAAATATATATTTTCTTAGACCGTTAAAAATGCTGTTTTTTAATTGTTAACATGAACCTAAAGTACTTCATTCTAGTACACTACATTAGGTGTTAAAAAAGTAACTTATTTTAACACTTTAAAGCTTTTTTTACACTTTGGCTTAGTGTTTTGTTTTAATGCCTACTTATAGAAACTTAAATATCAATTTATGCAATGTAACAGTGAACGCGACATCAACTGAACCAACGGAAAGTTACCTTTGATTGCATCATTATTTTTTCTAGTTCATGTTTTATTTGTTTTAAAATTTGACAGTTTGCAAATAAATTCAAAAAAATCTATTAAAAATTAATCGTAATAATGAATTTGGCTGACAAAGAAATTGAAAAGGAATTTATACTTTTTAGTATTAATTCTTAATTTTTTAAAATTAAATATTAAATGCATAGTAATAAAGAGGATAATTGTCTCTAAAAAATAAGAAGGCCATGATTTTTTGTTGAAATATAATGCATTTGCTGCAAAAAATAAAATTAATAAGTTTAGATAAATAACACATGTATAGAGTGTCTTTTTATACTCATAGGATTGCCGCAGACGCCTAACGGCTCGTGCTGTCAAACTTTCCATTCGTAAAAAAATTATCACTTTATGCACTTGTTACATAAATTATTATTTTTTAAACAAATGGCAAATTTTGTCATGTTTTTAATTAATCCAATAATTGTTTAAATTATAATTTAATTAAAAATAAAACTAACAAATCCACATATTTATATATTCTTTAAGGACACATTGAGCAAGTTTTCCAATCAGCGTTAAGTATGTTTGTCGAAAAATAAGGAAAATATGCCCTTTTCAACTTTGGTGATAGAAGAACTTACCAAATCAAAAAATGTGAGCTAAGAAAGTCGTTAAGGTGATAAAAAGAAGAAAATGTGTTTGTTTTTTGAGAGGCTGACGCAATCAGATAATTAAGTATATGTGTCTTTGACTTTTGGGATGAACAAAAGTTTGTTTACATAAAAATAAGAAAAAAATGATATAATTTAGAGAATAAAACCACAGCAGAATTATATTATTAAAAATTTTGAGGAAAAAATAAGAGTCATGTCAGTAGTTTTAAATTATGAGAAACACGTTATTTCATATCCTTTAAGACTTGTTTTCACGATGATAATTTTTGCGATATTTGCTATCATGATAGTAACTGACACATAAACTATTTTAAATTATCAATATTTAAATAATCCGATAGTAGCTATCATGCTGCCGCGATAGTACTTTTGCACTTCCTCGCTTGCCTAGATAGTTTGGCGTAACTTTCATGATTAAAGTGGTTGTTGTTTGTTTACAAATTTCACGTGGTACGTGAGTTTTAGAATAAATCTTACAAATAATTGTAGAAACTGCAAAGAATCTAGAATAAGCCGTAGGTAATTTGACATAATACATTTTTTTAAATCGAATAATATTCTTTCAATGATTTAATGAAATTATCAAAGGTCAGGGCCCAATATTCCTTTATTTTGATCGAAAATAATTGTAAATCGAATCAAGAATCGAGGGTTGTGATCCCCCACTGCTAGACTTTCTACATTAAAAGAACTAAGGCAGAAAATTAGGAGCATATAAGATGTACATGTAATCAAGAAGTGGCAAAAATAAAGAAGTCTCTGGGGCTGATAGAGACATTCGCATAACACTAATATTCTTTTGTATCTTACTGATAACCTAAAAATAATTATGTTTTTTAAAGATAGACATTCATGCGTAAAAAGTTTAAAAAAGCTTTTGGAATCTTTTACAGTTCTTTTAAAAGTGTTGCTGAGGCACCAACTGTATTTTTCTATCTATTCATTTTCTCCTCCATATCTCTTTCGCTTTTTTATTTTTTCTGTGATTTTTTTTATTGTTTTAACAACAACAGCAGCTTTGCCGCAGCAATTAACTCTGATTCAGCCATCTTGCCTTGCCGCATGCCTTGCACCACTCGCACCACCCGCTAGGCACGGCCCTGCCTCTGGGCACGAATATTTTTATCCAACATTTTTTATTTTACTAATAAAATATATTTATAATTTACAATAAACCTACTATTTAATTTTATTAAATTAATAACAGCATCGATGTAATAGAGAAAAGTTGACGATATAACAGATAAAAATTAAATTAAATCAACTTTGTATACGGCTTGAAAAATTCTTCGTCAAAACATGTTTGGCAAATGTTATTTTTCAAGAAAACTTTTAACTGAATAACTGTTATCTGCGGTTTACGGGAGACGTAAAAGATAGGTAACAATTTTTATCTTGACTTGAGTATAAGCATAAGTTAAATTTTCCTGCACCTAAATAAAAGTTTAAGTTCCATCTTGCCAACTTTTAAAAGTAAACTTTTGATTCCAAGTCCTAAAAGTTAAATTCAAACAATAATAAAACTTCTAAACGGCCAGGCATTCTTTAAGTTACCTTAGTAATATTATATTTTATAGCTTTTTAGAACATGTGATTTTATTTTTAACGATTTTTCTTAAATATTTTAGCTTTACGACTTTTTTAATATGATAAACTATATAAATTCGGTAGTAACACTAACTTTGTTTCCTTTTATTTTATATTTACATACCGTTTTAGTAACGAGAAAGCAAGAGTAATGCGTCATGTTATCGAGAAAGACTTTAACTTAAGCTTTCTTTGACTTATCTTTACTAGCTAATGTTATAAACACACAAAGAATTTCTTAAATTATTTCTAAAGCTCTTTTGGCAGCACTTTCAAAATTTGATATTTGGGGACTTCAGGACAAGTAAAACTAAACAATAATATCGACATTTTGCCAGATATCCCAGATATCCCACTTTTGCACTATACGTAATATCTTTCCCACTTCACGGAAGTTTATTTTGGTCGCAAAAAGGTGGACCTTAGGGTATTCATTATTTCCCCAATCGATTTCTTTTTAAAGATCACCCCCTAAACTTTTAGTTTATAGCCAAAAAAAAGATTATTATTCCAGCAGTGTGATACAAAGGAAAGACGATCTGTTGTAGATCTTTTGTGCCGAAATCCATACTGCCTATCATGCAAAATTTTATTATATTTTTCTAAATACTTAAGAATTTGTGAATTAATTAATTTTGGAGATATGCTCTATATTGGTTAGGCGGATTCATTTATTGGATGGTCTTCTTGTTGAGTACACGCCTGGAAAGAATGGGACCGCTTCGGTCCTGGTCCCGGGTATACGAGCTGACCCTGTTCAGCCCTATTGACCCCTATGAACTGGCCGATCGCCTGAAACAAAATAAAAGAAAAACCCCCAAAAAACCCAAAAACTCTAATTAAAAACGACGTTTCGGTGGCAAGTCTGCCACCGTTGTCAAGATAAAAAATTAAGTTAGAAAATAAAAATAAAATATTAACTAATATTTAAATTAGAAATGATTAAAATTTAGATTATTTTTTAATATTATTTATAATTTAACACATTTTTAAGTATTTTGAGAAAAGTCTTTCAAATTTGTCAGGGTAATGAAAGTAGACGTGAAAGCTATTGTGTCAAGACTGTCACCACATGAAAAAATGTCTTTTGAAAATCGAGCCAGAGGACTATAGAAACTAATTTACCATTGCTAATTGCTAAATAAACTTACATAACCGGCTTAATCAGAAGACTTTCTTAGTAAAAATTTTCACTTAATTGACTTTAATCTTCTAATCATCCTCTTTTGCTTTTTTAATTCGCTTTTTAAGGGTCAATTTAAATATACCGTGTGTTTAGGAACTATGCGATCAAACTTCTAGGAGTAATTCAGGGTAATAGTAGAAAACATTTTAGTATAGGGATCCATATCCGGAAATGTGTCACTACGGCACTACGAACCCAAGATGCGTTGAATTTAGACGATGAATTACCTAAATAGAATTAAATGCATTTAATTGTTGCCTTATTCTCATGAATTCACCACAACAGAAATAATAAATAAAAGAAATAATAAATAAAATAATTAAATTAAGAAAAAAAATTAGTACAAATAAAAATAAAATAATAAAAATTTTAAACATTGACATCGACATTGACATTTTGAACAATTGTTGTAATGATATTATATACTAAAGGCAAAAATTAAATGCATTAAATTCGATTTAGGCTAGATGCATTATCTTTCTAAATTTTAACGCGTCTTAGAGCTGTAGAGCCATAGTGACACTTTTCCAAACGTGGATTTCTATACTTAAATGTTTTTTACTGTTGCACTGAAAAACCCTTATAAGTTTAAATCCATAGTTCCGAAACACCCTATATATGTACCTTTACAAACTTGAAATCGTTTGTTTTGATGTCTTACACACCGTGTGGACTTGTTTATTTATAATACTTTACCTAAAAATTGTTTCTCTTTATTTACCTTGAAGATTTAAAACTTAGGCCTTAGGCCAATCATCATTGCAAAATGCTATATTTTAGAATAAAATTAAAAGATGAAAATTTCAATATGGCGGCTTAGCTACATCTTTGGAAAAAAATTAAATGGAAAGGAGGGTCTTGTGGCACATCATTTTCAAGCTTTTGATGACAACTTTAAATTCTTAGAATATAAAGACAACACATTTACCTACTACAAGATGGCGGTACTTTAAAATTACCTAAATACCTAAGTTGGATGGCCCTGTTTTTAAAATTAATAAAGCTAGATGTACTGAATGTGGTATTTTCCTAAAGCCCTTTTAAAGATCTTTTTAAGGGTAATACTGGGGATAATATTCAGAGTTGGACAACAAGGTAATATTTTTATTGAAACACTCTGTATATCATATCACCAATTAAAAGTTCTTTTACATAGCTTAAAGAAAATACTACATTTAGTACATCTAACTTTATAAGTTTCGAAAATATGGCCATCTAAATTCGGGTTATTTTTAGAGTACCGCTATTTTGTAGTAGATAACAGTATTGATTTTGTATTCTAGAGTTATAAGTAACTTGTCAGGAGTTTTAAAGTTATATGCTATTAGACCCTCCTTTTTAATTATTTTTTTCCCAAGAGGGCGTCCAGTCGTCATTTTAAAATTTTTATCTGTTAATTTAACTTTAAAATATAGTATTTATGCATTTATTTTATATCCCAAAGTTTTATTTTTTCAAATTAATAAATATATATATATATATGGCTTTTCTACTGCTAAATCGCAGTCCAGCTTTATACTGTAAAAATGTTGGTAACGATTTCAGTAACATTATTTAATTTTATATGCCCGAAACCGAAAGCCAAAACCGATATCGAACTTCGTTAAATATTTTAGAGTTGGGGCACGTGTTACTAACCGTGTATGCTATTTGAAAAGGCATTAAGTTAGTAGTTTGAGAGGTTTGTCGTGTTAAAATATGGGTTTTTACCTACTTACTGTCCTTACCATTTAAATTATGTTGGATAAATTTAAAAAATGATTGACTCTTACATATCACACACACAACATTAACCAAATTTTAGACAAAAAATGACAGATATAAATGTCAAACTGACAGCTCGGCGCCATTTCAAAATGAAAAATTAAATGGAAAGAAGGGTCTTGTGGCACATCATTTTAAAGCTCCTGACAAGTTCTTTATAACCCCAAAATATAAAGTCAATACCTTTATCTACTACAAAATGGCGGTACTTTGATAATTACCTACTTATACCACTTAATGTGGTATTTTCTTAAAGCTCTTTTAATGATTTATTTAATGGTATTATTGGTAATACTATTCAGGGAAGGACAAAAAATTATATATTTTTTGATGCACCCTGTATATTATATCACCATTAAAAAGATATTTAAAAGACCTTGAGAAAATATCACATGAAGTATATCTACCTTTATTAGTTTTAAAAATATGGCCATCCAAATCAGGTATTCAGGTAATTTAAAGTACCGTCATTTTTTGAAAGGTAAAGGTATTCACTTTATATTCTGGGGTTATAAAGAACTCGCCAGAAGCTTTAAAATGATGTGCCACAATTCAATTAACTTTTCTTATCAAAATGGCGCCCAACTGTCAGTTTGACATTTATATCTGTCATTTCCTGTCAAAAATTTTGTGTATGTTGTTTTACTAAAGTCCTTAAATTTCAATGAAAAATTACCAAACAATTTAAATGTTAGAAGAGGGGACTTTAAACAAGCACTGTATACAAACATTAAACAAGGCGCAAAGTAATACTTGCAACACACAGCTCAATATTTAAGCAAGCACAATTATTAAAGCTCCAATAGTAATCATTAAACTTCAAAACTCTACTTAAGCCTAAAGTAGTACAACAGCTAGCGCTATTATTTAGAGGATCGGCAAGAAACTTAGGTCAAAAGGAAGGTTTACAGAAACTTTTGATCGTCCTGACAATGGGATGGTTAAGTCTTCTATTACAATCTTTATAAGCGATATTTGTCGAAATTGTTTCTGATAGTTGAGGAGTATTCTGAGAATGGAATTAAAGTTTAATATTATCGTTTGGTAAAAGTGTTTAAACTTTTATTAAAATACAATCTTAGTATTAAATCTTAAATTTAAAGTCCTACATTTTTGGGCAAAGAACACATTGTTTAAAATTTACATTATTTACATGGTGCCATTTTCTAAACATAACTTTTACCGATAATTACTAATACTGATACTAAAACTATGCATTTAAAAAAACAAATCTTTATAGTAAACAATTTTAGGTGCTTTTTTAGACAATACTACTTTTATACCAGAGAAAAGGACTGGAAGGCAGGCTCCTTCCGTTAAAGCTGACCTAATCTAATACATATACAGATGGCTCTAAAACGGTCCAAGGAGTTGAAGCAGGTATATGGATATGCAGACAAACCGAGGACAACGGACAACACCCTACAGTGTTCCAGGCGGAAAATGTAGCTATAAAACAATGTGCCAGGGAAATCGCCAGAAGAAGTTAGTTATGGGTAATCCATAGTAATTTATTCGGACAGCCAGGCAGCCATCAGGCAGTAGCTGCCGTGAAAGAGGTGGGTGCGTCCAACAAGCTAACCATTGCCTGCGTACCAGGATATGAGGGCCACGATGGTAATGAGGAAGCCGTTAAACTGGCAGAACAATGGTAGGCTCCGAGCCCTACTGGTGTTTCCGTCATGCCAAGTAAGGTCTTCTATTAGATCATGGATCATTAGAAAATCTCAAGACTGGTGGATAAGAACACCAGGACAGCGTCAGGCAAAAAAATTTAAAGGCATACTCGCAGGAACTTACGAAAGACCTGTTGAATTACAACCGGAAGGCAGTAAGAATTATAGACGGTCAACTAACAGGGCCAGTTTCAAGGTTGTGGAATCTAATTAAACAGACCGGCTTGGATAGTGTGCTCTAACATAGGGATGGAAGATACACAATAAATCCCGAGCAGGTTGCAGTGTAAGAGGATTACAATTTACTTTTAAGCTAATCTAATATAATTTAGACAATGCTTTAAACGCGGTTCTTTTTGGTTAAAACCAAAGAGAATAAGAAAGAAGAGAATAAATCACAAATCCGTAATGAAAACAAGTACTTGCAAAACAAAAAAACTTATAGCTCTAAGCTTAAAATTCTTCTGGGATTTAGTTTATTTATGGTAAGGTTTGAAAAAATGACAGGCGTTTTCGATAAACACAAGTACCTGCCAGGCGAACTGAATGGTGTGGCTGATTTGGATGGCCATATGTCCAAACCTAATAAAGTAAGATGTACCTAATGTGGTATTTTTCTAAAGATCTTTGTAATGGTAATAAAATATACAGGGTGCCTCATAAAGAAAATTCACCCTGTATATTATCACCAGTATCACCATTAAAACGATCTTTAAAAAAGCTTAAAAAACACATTCGGTACATCTAACTATATTAGTTTTGGAAATATGGCCATCCAAATCAGCCACACTTTTCACGTCTGTCAATTTTTTTCAAATTTTACTATGAATGGATCTTAATCCTAGAAAAATATTGAAGCTAAAGGCACCAAGTTTTTATATTTATTATAATTGTTTACTTTCAAAATATACAGGGTGATGATGAGGCTGATGCTTGCCTGGTGGTGATCATCGTACTTAGGTGATTCGTACTTGTCGTACTATGACTCATTCACTCACTGTACAAATTTCTAGCCTTACAGGCCCAAGGTTACTCGATGGGTTCACTAGTTCTGGGACTATTTATCCACCAACATCTTCAATTATTAGTTGTCAGGTTAGGTCAAATTATTTTTTTTTTGTAATTTTAAAAGTATTATGCTTTATATAACCATTATTTTCCAATTTTAAATATATTTTTCCTGTGTAAATATTTAAACGCAATAAAAAAAATTACAAAAGCGAATATTTGTGTCTGTATCAAGATTCTAAAGTTATCAATAAATTCCCAGACTCTTTTCAAGTTCAAAGTGGAACAAGTCTCATTATTTCGAGGATCCGCAATCAACTAGAGTTCAAAGAAAAGGTTCAAAACCGATCGTCGAAACAATAGAAGCTTAAGACGCCCATTAGAATCTTGACAGCAATAAAAAGCGGGTTGTTGTTTGATAAAAAGAATTAAATAATTTTTAGGCACACAAATTTAAAAAGAGAAATTAAATAAATAGGTATTTAATGGTCAAAATTTACTTATTTATTAAAACATTTTCGGTAACTCAGTTTCTGTGATGATAATGTTTTTTGTTTCATTAACCTTTTTTTTTAAATAATTAAAGTAAGATAATTCACTATAAAACAAGAGTCAAATATTTAAATTAATTTAAAGCATGTGCCATAAATAAAGTGTTATCTTAAAAAATATATTTTTGTACCTTGTGGTTATTCATAGATATCCAACATTTAGATCCACAATGGCTGGAAGCATTTTGGAATTTTTATTAAAATATACAAATCATGGCGTCTACGAACATACGTATTTAAGAGCCATGGCAGAATACAATACGGTCTCACGGTCCTCTTCGAACTCGTCTTTAGCTGACGACCATGCCCTCCGTACTCCGAACGGGAAACCCAGACAAGGCGACAATAAAATGTATTGCATTACCAAGTAAACTATTTATTCTAACAATAATTATACCATATTTTTGTTCTTTTTGTAAAATTAATAATCAACCATAAAAAAGAACACATTTTAGGTAAAGATATTTTTGTAATTTAATTTTACTAAGTAATTGTGATAAAACCTTTTTTAATAATAACCAAAGACTAAATATATGTAGCTTCAATATTAATATATCGTAGTATAAACTAGTGTTAGCGTAATACCTACACTAAGTTAATTTTGTAAATTTTTAAACAGATTTCAATGATTATATCATGTATCACTAATGGTAGTATTTATCTAGATATATATGTATTGTAAAAAGTTTGTATAAGATTTTAAATTCTAATATTAACTGTAGTGACTTGCTAGGTGAAATATGTTTAAACACTCCTCAAAGAATACTTCGACGTGTCAGCTTGTTTAATGTACCATTCCATCGTACTATGAGTTATCAGCTGCATTGACAATATTTTGTATAAATGCTTATAATATAAGTCGGGATGCTAATTTAGATTTTTTCACGATAGCTTGACTACTATTAAGCGAAAAGTCGCACAGTGTTTCTTAAGGTAGGAATATAATTGTTGATCCCATTTTATATTTTGTACTTTTATATATTTTTAAAATGTTGTGTCTTATTGTTAATTTAATATTTTAAATTGTACTTGTGCTTTTTATCACTGATTTGTTGTTATTCATTTATTTTACTATTGTAATTTCTATAATCTTTTAATAATGGCTGGTCCTTTAATAAATTATGTATTTGTTAATTTATTTATTTATATCCAATTTTTAAAAACTAGGTTTGCCGAAAATGTATTTTTATTATATGGTGTTTGAATTACACCAACGTTAAATATATTTTATTATTAATTATCAATATACGCTTGAAAAGATTTTACATTTTTAATTCTGTTCAAATATAATTTGCGATTTAAAACGTATGACTTAACAAAGTATTTTCAGTTTTATGCTACATAGAATTTTTCTCATTTTTTTAAGGGAATGTTTTATTTATTTTTATTACCATATATTGGTTTGTTCAAAGATTTATTTTTTAAATAATAATTTCTTTAGTTGCTAGGATGTGATAACACCAAATTTCGTCGTTAATTGTACACAGTGACGTATCTAAAAGATATACAGCGTGTCCGCGTAAGTTCTCTACCTATGGAAATCTTTTTATTATTAACTTTACGAAAACATTTTTTTCATTTTCTTTATTAATATAATGAATAAGGAATAAACATAGAAAAAGTTTTTTAATACATTATACAAACTTTTTTACCATACATATTACTAATTTATTAATAATAGAAACACGAGAAAAATTGAATGGCTAACACGTTGACTGCCGAATCAAATTTCATGATTGTGCCCGCTGTGCCGAAGTGGTTTTATTGACAAATTTTATTTATTTTTAAGATTTCAGATAACTATTATCAAAAAATATAAATCGTAAAATATTATTAAACCAACTTATACGATGTTAATTCCACGCCGTACCAAAAGATTCCCTATAAGAAACGCATGGTAGGTGTGCATATTCTGTAGATACATGGTCTGGAATTGTGGATGGTGGAGGGGAGGATAACCATCTAAATGTTTTAAAAAGTGTCCGTCGCCAGAGGAGATTTTTTAACCAATAAGCATGAATTATTAGAGGAGTTAGAAAATATAAAAGGACAGATAGATACAAAATAAAAAAAGGAAAGAAATAACAAAATCCCTCCACTGGCTAGTGTGGCGCCATCCCAATTTGCTACATTCCGATGGCCACTTTTTAACTTGTCCGCCATAAAAGATGGTTCTCCTCCTCCACCATCCATACCTGGAATCAAGTGCTGCTTGTGAATGGCAGTCAACGTGTTAAAATATTGTTTCTTCTGTTGTACTTGTTTAAGAAAATTGAGTAAAACGATGTTTTTTCTTTTAAGTTTTATTTTTAAAACATTAGGGTTCCTCTCTGGATTGGTGTTCTTATAACAATTATGGACACATTCACATTCTTGTTCATATACAAGTACGGACTTAGAAAACTAGAGGCTTTCTTTGTCTCTTCTCATTAGTATAATGGCAGTGACCTTTGGTTATGAGTATGTCGCTTCCAAACCCTGACTCTGTGGGTGTCGTAAAAGGACTGTTTTTCCATGGTCCGAGGGCTGTGACTCTAGGGCCTTATTGCAAGCCGTAAGGCTGATAGGTAAGGTAAAATATGGACCGTTTTGCACCCAGAATCCTATAAAAATAATGAAGTTATAATTTATAAGAAGTTCTGCATGGTCTTAAACCTAAAATGCAATCATTAGATATTTATTTTTTCCAGTAGTATAACAGGTACTTTAAAAAAATGTGAATTTTCTTTAAGAGAAAAGTACCTTTATTTTTGAAAATATCGAAAACTTGTGGGGAAAAATGTTTAGATTAAAAAAAAACTTAAATATGCAAGCCCGTTCATTTACAAGAAAAACGTTTTTATTTAATTTTTTTATACGATAACGCATAATATATATATATATATATATATATATATATATATATATATAAATAAAGCCACTCAACAGATTTATAAAATTGCGAATTCGTTTCATTTGAATTTACTTACTTTTTGGTTTTTACCATTAACAGAAAATATAGATTTATTAATTTCAGCGACCGATGACCTGTCAGACATAGATTCCCCGTTCGCGTACTTTACTTTTCCGGACCGACCGACCGTCTGGGTCTACTTGAACCGTTTTAAACTTTTTTAATGGATGATCACGAGTAACTTAAGGCGATTAAAACTTTTTTATATCATCTTTAAAATGACATATTTCTTTGTTTCGTTAAAAGAACACGTGCAAGAAAATATGTTCTATATTGAGTTCGGCGGATTCATTAATTAGATGTTATTTTTTGGGTACACGCCAAGTTATATTAAAAAACCCAAAAATTCCAAAAATTTAAAAATAAGTAAATAAAAAACTAAAACCTAAATTTGGTAATCAAAACCATTAAGGTTTATAAAATACCTTGTGAATGCAATAAGTTTTATATAGGTAAAATTTGCAGACCATTAGCTAACTGCATAAAAGAACACAGATTATACATTAAAAACACAGAATTTCATAAATCCGCAAATACGCATTAGAATAAACTGGGATGATTTCAGTATTTTAGCAAAGAAGACTTGTTCTAAAAAACGCAAAATCAAAAAAGTGCGTATATATCAATAAATATAGACAATTGTAAAACATCAATTTCAGTTAATTTAAATAACACTAAGTTACTTTTGCTTGATACAAAGGTATCTTCATGCAAACTAACCAACTTATTATCCTCTTTTTGTATTACAAATAATAAATACACCAGTTAGCTATGTCACAGTAATGTCAAACTATTTTCAGCTTGCAAAACTCAAGAGCTTAAAATTTTAATAACACAGTGTTGGGTGTCGGACCCACCTAACCGGGCGTATTTTTTCCGCTAAACACGAATCTGAAGCCAAAACTGGTGGTCAAACTGCAAAAAAACCGAATTGCGGGGGAGGGGGCATAGCAATTTTTTTTTATTAAAAGGGGGTTATGTAGCACCTCATTTTAAAGGCCCTTGAATCCTCTATTTAACGCCACTATGTTTTTGAAAATCAGCTTAGCCGTTTCGAATCACAACTATTTAAAATTAGGCTTGAATACTATACAGTGCGGTTTTAATGGTTTTGGCTTATAAGTCTGGAACAGCTGGGCCGATTTTAAAAACAAAGTAGCGATAAATAGCGTCTCAAGGGCCTTTAAAATAAGAGACTACATAACCCCCTTTCAATATATAAAAAAATTGCTGGTGCCCCTCCTCCCCCGCAATTCAGATTTTGCAGTTTGACATACAGTTCTAACTTTAGATTCGTGTCAGCGGGATAAAAATACGCCCGACTCTAGTGGGTCCGACACCCAGCACACACCACGTATTTTTTTGTGGGCCTGTGTAGTTTTTAATTTAAATATCAGTGATTTTTTTGTTTTAATTTTTAATTTAGTTTTAACTTGACAACGGTGGAAGACTTGCCTCCAAAACGGCGTATTTATTTAATTTTATTTTTTTTTTAGGTTTTTTCTTTATTTTCTTTCAGATGGCCAGTTCATAGGGGTCACTAGAACTAAACAGGGTCAGCTCGCTATACCCCGAAACCAGTATCGAAGCCGTCCCATTTTTTCTGGATAGGCTTTTGGCATGTACCCAAGAAAAAAACATTTAATATATATATATATATATATATATATATATATATATATTTTTTTTGCTTTTGTGCGGAAACAGGAGATTATAATAGGCGCCTTGATCCTTCCGATGTTTATAAATATCTCTTGCCCACTAAATATTTTTAAATTTAGTTTATTTTTAAATTTATGGTATGTGGCAAATATAATAGGTACTGCATATTATATTGGGATTGTTTAAAATTTCTACTTGTAACAAATTAAATAATATCATAAACACAACACTTTTTTATATAAAAATACCCCTATTTTTTAACTCTTTTATTTTCCGATTTTTTTCCGAGCCTACACACAATTACCGAGCTGGATTTTACCCTTTATTTTTTAGATCATCTAAAACTGGGTAAGGTTTTTATCTATATGTCAGTCAGTCAGTGGAAAATTGACTACTTTTGGACTTTCATATCTTTATAACCGTGTTAGCTAGTTTTATCAAAATTGGGCTTCTAGTGGTTGTCCTTATAGATATAAATAAACACAGGTTCCATGTGTTTACGTTAAATAGGATTTAAGTTATGGAGAAGTGAAAACGTGGCACCAAATTATTTGTGTAATATTACACTCCGCGCGGTAGCTAGTTTAGTTCCTTTAATTAAACTTGGCTTGACACGCTGCCGAGTGTTTAGATAAAATACCGAATTTTCAAAATGTGAAGTATTTTTTCCTAATCGTTTAATTTCTTAAAAGTTAAACGAAATTTTTACTATTATATTTTGAAATAACTTCTTCCAAGTTCATTAAAAACTTTTTAAAATATATTGCGGTAAGTACAAAGCACCAGCTTTTAAAGGTGTGGGTGTGTTTTTTTTAACAATACCATTAAAACGTATAAGACGCTCGATATTAACAGGTACTTTAAAAATTACTCATCTTTTTTCAGTTTTTTTTTTTCTATAGTGCAGAAATATTAAAGCTGACAGGAGACAAGAATAATACGTTTCAAGAACGTCTGCAAAGCCCCAAGGGCCGAAAGGATTTGTCTTGTCTCTTCGGAAAACATGTAAGCTCCTTAGTCGATGGAAGGTTTTGTTAAACGTGATAATTATTAAAAAGGCAGTCATATAATACAGGGTGATCATTTTTATTATTCCTAAAACTTTGTTATGTATATGCTAATAACAAGAAAACACAAAAAACAACAACATTCATTCAAGAAATTCACGTTTTTTGCTCGTGGGGGTCAATTTTACCCCCACGGGCCCACTAACGTAAGAGTTTCGAGCAATATGTATATCGAGTTGCGGGAGGTTCACACAGTCCCTGACAAAAAACAATAAAACATCAAATTTTTGTGTGAAATAAAAACAGACATAATGTGCAAATATCATATGAAAACAATTTGTGAGCAGTACCTAGCTCTTAGACAAAAGAGATTCCGAATAAACACCAACTCCATTTGGTATTATAAATAATTTAAGTATTTTTTCTCAAGGAGAACTACATTTTTGTTAGTTTTTTTATATTTTTTCTAGGCAAACTGTAAAAATTCTGTTGGAAAAAAATGTAATAAAAAAGAATATACATGTTTTTTATTTAAATAACAAGTGTCTAGCTAGTTAACCATTTTGGAGCTCATTAAAATTATTTTAATTAATTTATGTTAACTTAGACAAAGTGTGAAGTGTACTTATAAATAGTAAAATTTAGTTTCTCAGCTTTTAATAAAATAATGACAGTGACTTTATTTACAATTACATTAAAATGTCTTAATACCAGTATATTTCTTCCTGGGCAACTTTTTTATTTAATTATTTATACATTGAAAAAAATGCTTCCAATTTAAAACATTATTTAGTAGTTTAAAGAAAAAGTTTTAAAAACTCATTATTAGATGTTTACGGTTAAGGGTCATTTTGACCCCCACGCGCCTACTTACATTATAAAAGGCACGCGTTTACTTAAGGGTTAAGTCGACATCATTTATTAAGTTAAAGTATTTTTTTCGCTGATTAGCGTGCTACTAAGAATACAACAATTAAAAATAGGGTTTTTGATTTATTGTAATAAGTAAACTTTTTTAAATGAAACACCCTGTATATTTTATTACTATTCAAAATATCTGTCAAGAAGCTTTAAAAAAGTCGTTATGTGTTATATCCAATTTTTAATTGTTTCGGAAATATGGCCATCTTTGGAAATTTAATCACTGTTAAATAGATATTGTAAAGAGTTTTTAAGAAAATACCACATTTGATATGTTTATTTCCCTATAAATATGGAATACAAATCTAAAAAATAGTAGATATAATGTCTTTTTTTTCTTTGACACTAAAATTAGTGCTTATAGCTTAAAGCTGTAGAAATAATAAAAATTTAACATAATTTTTAGATTTGGATGACCATATTTTCAAAACTATAAGAGATAGACATATTAAATGTGGCATTTGCTTAAAGTGTTTTAAGATATTTATTTAATGGTGATGCAATATTCGGGGTTATTTACAGTATGATAGTTTACTATTAAATTCCTGAGGATGGCAATATTTCCAACTATTAAAAATTGAATAAAACACATAAGGATTTAATAATAAAGAAGTTAGCAATAGTGCCTACTTAAAAATAATCATCCTGTATACTTTTAGGATAATAGGATAATTTAGCATAATGTATTTTTACTTTTTCCAGTTGAAAATTATCATCACTGCGGTTTTAATGGCTGTCATAAAAGGGTAAAATTAGTTAATGAAATTATGTTAATTACCTATAAGTTAAAGAAATTATACAAATTATACAGTGACCGCCAAAAATATTGAACCATAAAAAAAAAAAACCTTTTTATTTTTTAATTTCTTACGAGGTGCATAAAAATAAACGAATATACCACAGGAAAAAACAACTTTTATTTTTAAACTTAAAGAAAAATAATATTTGAAAAACTTGTTTAGAATTAAAATGTATGTCACATTTTTAAAGAAAAAAATATTTAAATATTATTTTGAGCCCCAAACCGGCTCAAAATGACATTTAAGGTTTGAAAAACAGCTTCAAATTGTTCAAGAAATGTTTCCAAGTGGTCACTAAGTGTGACGAATTGGTCATTTATACACCAACTTTTACTGCGTGTTTAAAATATTAGGGTCAATAAAAAATTTTAAGCGCCTAAAATTATTCATACATGATTCAATTAGAAAGGATGCAATTGGTCACAAAGTGGTCAACATTAGTCAGTATAATGAATTAATTGGTTAGCAAGATTAAAGAAATTCTCTATTAAAAAAGATATTTAAGGACGAGAAACTTTTGTGAGCGACCCAAAATTAAAAATTTTCCTCAAATTCCAAAAGGCTAGTAACAACTAGAGAATTGGTCATAGGTATTTAATATTTGTTCAAATATGCTAAAAATAAATATAAAGAAATTAAAATTTTAAAGTCATGACGTACTACATAAATTTATTTAACACCTCATCACCGACATTTTGAGGTCGTTTCATGCTATAAAAATTTGTCATAAATTGCCCAGCAAACACTATTTGCCGGCAATGTACATTTTTCATATTGGCATTGATGGTAAAGCATTGGCAATTGGTGGCAATATTATGCCAATATCTTATACGCATTAAAAAGTCAACCCTAAATAAACACTTAATTGCCAATAAATTTTACATGCAGGCGAATTGCCGGCAAGCATACAAAAATGGCGGCATACCAATCCTGATTAAATAAAGCACGCGTTTTTGTTGCAGGCAAATAAATATTGGATTTTTGAAGGCAAACCTTCAACGCATATTCATACTTTTAAACCATATTATTAACATTGGTATTTAACTAACATTAAAGCAATTTTTTTGATCTGTTTTATTTATAATGGCAGCTAAACAACATTATTTTATGTTTTTTTACATAATTTAAAGGAAATGGCCTTTTCATAATATTTTATTGTTAAAAATCATGCAAATAAAAATTAGGTCAAACAAAATGTTTATTATGTATTTTGGAGCGAATAAAAATAAAATGATGGTAAAATTAGCTACGTTAATTTCTGACCGAAGGTGACCGCTTTGTGCATTTGTTTTCTACGTGGTTTTCTAGCTTTTTAGTTTCTTTTTTAAAGAAAAGAGTTTTTTAATAGACATAATTAAATGTATTCATTACCTAATAAGTGTGTGTTGTGTGATTAATTGGTGATGGCTAGTCGAGAAGGCAAGATATTAAAGTAGACTGTTAGGAGCTGTAAACATTTTGTTTAAAACTTTATTAAAAGTTTTAAAGACGTGTTAATAAAAAATATTATATATATTTAATAGTTTTTTTGACATACCGATAGATGGCGTAATGGACAATAAACTACTACGTTTCTGCAATATCTTCGCTTTTTATCGTCTAAACCGTACCCATTAGACAAAAATAATTCGAGAGCGGTCTGCGGTAGGTGATCTCACTTAGCTTTGAAAGAAATATCTTCGGCTAGTGAAAAATCTGCATCTCCAAGTTGAACAGTGTTCCGAGAGATGGTACTTTGCATTGCAAGGAAATTGTATGCAGTAAGAAGTTTTTTCCTATTTTAATTTTCAAATAAAATATCGCATCATTTTAGCTTTTAAAAACAAGTATATGCGACAATTTTCGTCAATAAGACGTCAGCTTGCTGCTTGAGAGTATCTGCATTTGCCCACTTTCGTGTCTTTTGTTATCTTTTTGCCAATAACTTATTAATGATGAATGCCATCATCTTAAACGCATTTTTTTGCCAATAACTTATTAATGACGGATGCCATCACTTTATCTGCAACACGTGGCCTAATAACGGCCAATTGCCCACTTTCGCGTCTTTTGATACCTTTTTGCCAATGCCTTGCCATTAAAGAGTGTTGGCAATGCCAGTAAATTAAATGTACAACGCCGGCAAAAAATGTTATATGGGTGGTCATAACTGGTCATTAGGTCACAGTAGATAGAATTAGGAGAGTTACTCCCAATTCATTAATTTTTACACAAGAATATTTAGTACCCCAATACGTAAGTTTGGAGTTCATCCGAGGCGATATTAATTGGGTCACAAGTTGATCATGATTGGTCAATAAGCTGCAGTAATTGGGCAGCGATAAAATAGACTTTGAAAAAGTCCTTTTAAAATTAATATTTGTTTCATAATAAAAAGGTAGCACTTCAATATCAATATTTAGTGCCCATTCAATGCTATATCACGAATTGGTTACGGTTGGCCAGTTGGCCCCAGTAATTGGTCAGAGGTTAAAGTGAATTTACAAGGGTAGCGCCTTAATATGAACAGTCCCAGTTAATTTTATGCCACAAAACTTGGTTATGAATTGGTCACGATTAGTTATTGAGACCGACTGAACTTTCGTGACCAATTTAAATAGCATTAAATAAGCTCTGAATGTTGATATTAAGCTACCAGTTATTGTGACACAATGGCCAATCGTGACCAATTTTTTACAGCATAAAACGACCTCCGACGGTTAATGTTAAGGTGCTTAATATATTTTATGTAGCATTTAATGACCTTTAAGTTTTAAAAAATTTTATTCCAATATCTTTGACTAAATAATAAATACCTACATATGACCAATTATCTGATTGTTACTAGCTTTCGGAATTTGTTTTTGAATCTAAAATTTTTAATTTTAGGCCGCTTAACAATATTTTCTTGTCGTTAAATGCCTTCATTTAACACAGAACTTTTTGATATTGCTGATTAATTAATTATACTAAGCAATGTTGACCACCATGTTTTTCAAACACGCTGTGGGATAACCAATTTATTATACTTAGTGACCATTTCCTGACCATTTCGAAGCTGTTTTTTAATAGATACTATTTTTTACCTTAGTTGGATTCTTTATAAAGTACTTTAAAGCCCACTCAGTAGCGCTATCTATGAAAATTTCAACATAGTTAGAAAATCAATAGGATATGGTTAGCAGAAAGCTTTATATACGTGAACGTATTGATTTTATTGTTAGAAAGCAGATATTCACACATACTAGCGGAACCTTGTGGCAGCTAGTGACAACTTTGAAACTGTGTAAAATATTTTTACATATCGCTCCTAGGCAAAATGTGTTTTTATTAGATGATTGATTTAATTTAAAGTTGGTAAGCAATGGGTCATACAGATGTCACACCCTTTATCTGGTAAAAATACAAAATATGGTTTTTAACAACAAAAAAGCACAATATGTGTGTTTTTTTTTAAATATTTACCTATTACTTATACAGCTTATCCTATGATAGGTGTTTGCTTTATTTTTAAAAATAAATGTACTTTACTTATGCTCATTTTTTTGTACCGAATATTCCAAAATCCATGCAATAAATTTCAAGGGCATATTCTACGTCAAAAATAAGCCCAGGTTTCCTATATAAACATACATACGTCCTTTTAGAAATACAGGACGTTAAAATTCTAAGATTCTTTTTAATTATAATTTTTAAACCACTCCAGATATACAGGGTGTCCCACCGGGAATTGCTGCGATCGATTTCTCGAAAAGTACGCTTTGAAAAATTTTGAAATTTTAATTTTTATTATAAAGTCAGTGGGGGACATAGAACTTAAATATTTTGATAGTTCTACCACTTTCGGCTATACCGGAAGTTAATGTCAACTTCCTTATTTTAAATAGAACACCCTATATATTAACTATTTTTTATATTCTGCGTTAAATTCTAAAGATAATTTATGTGTAATGTTCTATACCTAACCGTTTTTGACTCATTTTAAATTTTATGTCAAAAATGACATTTGCAAGCCATTACATAACCATCAATTTCTTCTAAAAAAAAACCTTCAATACGAGTTGTTTAGTAGACTATATCGATATTTTCACAAATAATAAAGACAGAGTGGTCAAAAATAATCGTTGTCAAAAGTCAATCTTTTTAAATGGAAACCTTTATCTTTTATTACCTTATCCTATTAGGCATTAAAAATAAGGTTAAGTCTGTATAGGGATGTCTATTTTAAAAAATTATAGTTTTCGAAATATTAACGATTTAATATTTATCTATTCTAACAATGCATTTAAGTACATACAAAAATGGTAAAGTAAGGCTGAAACCGTTGTTATTTACTGTTAATAATACATTCTACAAGGAAATTAAAAGTTTTTGGCAAAAATAAATAATTTTTATTCTTCCTGTGTGACGTGGTGTTGAAAGGAAGTAATCTTATTTGCGAATAAACTATACCCTTACTTATGTCTAATGTTTTATCATCACAAATTTAATTATTCTCTTTCAACAGCACATCATACAAAGAGATTAAAAATTGTTATTTTTTTAAACTTTTAATCACCCTGTAAGATGTATTGTTAGCAGTAAATACTAACGGTTACACCAAAGTCATAGCTTTACACACCATTCCTTAACAATATATTTTTTAATTGCCTTGATAACTTAATTATTAAAATAGGTATGGCCATTTAAATTAAAGCATTTTTGTATTAAAGCTTGTGAAAAAAATTGGGCTGGTGCGTTAATTTCTTGGAGAAGTGTATTTTGTTACAGTCGTGCTTCTACCTAAGAAGCTTTCAGATTTATGAATTTCGTGATACAGAACTTTTAAACTAAGCTCTTTTGCGCTAATTAAATGATGTTTTTTACAGCAAATTAATATTCTTTAAATTTATTCCGGCCGATATAAACCAGTGTTGGTAAAAATGTTTTTGACAATATTATTTTTCTTTAGGAAAAAATACGAGTTAATAAAAACTTAAGCTTTAAAAAAATAGGAATGCAGTTTAAAAAATATAATAAATATAAATGAAGAATAAAGTAAAAATAATAATTATTTTTATTGTTTTACTTTGCTTAACATATCTAAAGTCAAAGATGTGTGCTATTTCTCAATAAGTTGGCGAATGACCACTGTTTCATTCCCATCCTCGATATTCATTGGCCAAATTGCCTTGCTTTTTTGTATCGATCGATAAAAATTGTTGAATTAAACTGTACTGGGCTTGCTAAATGTACTGCAATTTTTAAATATGTCCGACTATATTTTGACTCATTTTAATAATAACTTTAAAAGTAATAAAGTTATGCGGATGCGGTTTTGCAGAAAGCCTTAGTTTTTTAACATAGCCTCGCCATTTGGTTGTGACAACACAAAAACAAAACGGCCAATTTTTCGTTATATATACTTATTTAAAATTTACCCTTTTTTCTTTAAAAAACGTACATCAGTTATAGCTTTTTCAAAAAATATAGGATTAATTGGTATCTGAAAAAATTTACTTAATGGCATGAAAAGTGTAAGTTGACAATAAACATTTGCTACATAAAAAATTACAAAAAAAAAATATGACAAAAGACTATACCTGACTTACAAAATAATAGTTGCAGTAAACGAAATGTTACAACCAAATGGAAAGAATACCATAAAAAGTTAAATCTACGACTTTCTGCAAAAACCGCATCTTAATTTTAAAATTTTTAAATTGGTCAAAATATAGTCGGACATTCTATATCTTATGAATTGCATAAAAGTCTGGCCACACATAACCGCAACGACCCCACAGCCGTGCATAGTTTGGTAAAATGTAGGTGGATGCGGTGCAAAAAATGTTTGTATTTAATATATTTGCAGTAATATGAGTTTCTTAAGCCGCGTCCAGATTTACAACAATTCGTCAAACTAACCCACCTGTTTGCGTGCTCCTTTGACGCCAAAAAACTGACAAGCTCTGAATCACCGGCGAATCATTCGCAATGCCTTTGAAACGACGTGAATTCCATCCTCGCCAACGTCCGTGATAGGTTGCGCGGTATGCAGCGTGGAGCGGCACTGCGAATTGTTGCAAGTCTGAACGCGGCTTTATACTACGCTTTAAATTACAAATGATCGTAAAACAAACCTACACTAATAAGGTAACACAGTTTTACCTATACTACTGTTCCAAGCCAAAAACACGCATCCTAATATTTCAACTTTGCTTAGGAAATTGATATCCAATTAGAATTCTTATGTTTTCTTTTAAATGCGTCTAATTATGTTTTTAAGGCACTATGGAGTTAAAATGCGTCTTTTTTGCTTAGGGAATAAGGTAAACATAGTATCTAGCGTCCTTAAGAGTCATTACATATAAATCGAAAATATATTGAGATGCGTCTTTTTGGCTTAGGACGGCAGTATACTACACCCAAAGTTTAGATAAAAAGGAACATGGATAAGTAAAAACATAATTTTTATTTAAACAAGAAGATATACAATATACATAACAAAATATACTTAGCTTGACAAAAATGCTTTTATATTTTTGAGGACACAAAAAGTGCTTTTAAATTTTTCCGAATTAATCTGCCACATTTTCCTGTATCATTGTGATTCCGGGCTCAGTGAGGCTTGGTGCGTTTATGTGTGGGCCAGATCTTAAGCTGCATTTACAAAATTCAGAATCTGGATGGTGTTAGAAATGAAAATCTAATCAGTGATATCTGCCAAATTTTCCAGTTTCGTGTTACACGTACCTTTTTCGTTTTTTTAAGCATTGCCCCACTTAATTTGATCGCAATAAAGTGAGTAGACCAAATGTTTTAAGTTCCCAATTTTCTAAAATTTTATTTTTACTACATGACGACCCCACATTTTAGAGTGTTCCCAAAATTTAGTATTTGGACGTTTCTGGGCAAGTATAATTGAATAGTGGTATCGCCATTGTTGCCAGATTTCTCAGTTTTACGCTACAATAATTACTTCTGGCATTTGAAATAAAATTGCCCATTTATTTTAATGGCAATAAAAAAGCCGTGCCACTTAAGTTAATTTTTTTAATAAAAACTGATTTTTTTTATATAAACATAAGTCCTCAAATTTTTCGTTCTCAAGATACAGGGCATTAAACTTTTTAAGTTGCAAAAAGTCGATGGCGTCCGGTTTTTGGCAACAATATTAGCTAATATGCGACCCACGTGCCACCGGTCTCACAAATTAAAATTAGTTAAGGGCTAAATTAGCTTTCTATTTTAACAAGTACCACAGCCAAGGCATATTTGGAATATTATTGAAAACCCCATTTTCTTTTTAAAGTTTTACACCCTGTAGTTGGCTCAAGAATATGTCCTTAGATTTTCTTATCGAAATTAGGATACCCTGCATAATAAATGTGATATAGCACCAGCCACATTTATTAAGGGGAGCTAAGGTCAAATCGTACAAAAAAGCCATGTTTTCGTGATTTTTTTCTGACGACACAGTTAAAATTTATTTACTCAACCAATGGTACATTAAAGTATGACATTCGAAGAATGTTTCATCAAATTTTTACAAAAAAATATTAAAAAATACGGCAATGGCAGCAATTGTTCGGACGTGTCTCGAAAAAAGTTGAATTGCGGTGCCCCTCATAACTTGGTGCTGGATCATCCGAAATCAAAAAATCAAAGTTCATTCGTTAGATAATAGTTTTCCCCAGGTAACGCTGTCGAGTTTTTTTTTCAAATTTTTTTCATTTTTTCGAACACTTTGAAGTGAAAACACAATTTTGTGGGAAAAAATCGGCTAATTTGTTATTGCAAAATCAAAATTATGAAAAAAAACTCGACAGCGTTACCTCGTAAATGATGTACAGAAATAGTGTTTAAAATTTCAAAAGGATCGGTGCAGTAGTTTTGGAGTTATCAGGGGCACCGACTTTGAAAACGTGAGTTGTGAATTGAATACATTACGCTTCCCTTAAACCAATGCTCTTAAAAAAACTCGACAGCGTTACCTCGTAAATGATGTACAGAAATAGTGTTTAAAATTCTCAAAAGGATCGGTGCAGTAGTTTTGGAGTTATCAGGGGCACCGACTTTAAAAACGTGAGTTGTAAATTAAATACCTGACCCCCAAGTGGTCTTAATAAAAGTTTATTCGGTAGGTTAACGAAAAAAAAAACAAAAACGAAAGAATCGCTTTTAAAACTATTTTTTTGAAAGGAGGTAAACCAAGTCATATGCCGACGGGGATACACTTGCACCCCCTGGCTTTTGAAAATGTATAAAAGTAGTAAGTTTTGGCAAAAAAATATTAGGTATTGATTTTAGGCATTTTTAGATGTTTTGCACCCCCTGCTATTGAAAAAGGAGCAAAGGAGTGGACAAAAAGGAAAGAGAAAATATAGACGGTGTTCCATAAAAGGACCTTTTTTTGTTTTTCAATTTTTTCTCTACGTAAATTAATTATACTAAAACAACTAAAAGGATTTAACAGGGTGTTTGGTGAAAGAGGACCTTTTTTTGCTCTTTAAAATTACCTAGTTTTGCCCATGTTACTCACGAAAAATATTATTTTATTATTTTTTTAATTAAGCAGTATGTATACAATTATAAAGTGCATTCCCTATTGATATTATTTAAGTATATTAAAACAAACAAAACCATTAACCTTCCCATTCCGATTGTTTTCTTTTTTTTTTAAATATTAGCTTGTTAAGGATCTGTATTAAACACTTTACGCTTTCGTGATTTAATTCTGTATTTACAGAAGATATACAATAAATGAATAAGGGGACAAACACATGGTTTGTTTTAGTCTGCGAACAACACAATGAAATGCTCTTACAAACAACGATATATTATTCTTTATCTTTTATAGAGATGTTCTAAATTATAATAAAAAGATAGCGGTAATATAGGTGCAAAACCGCATATATCTTAAAGAAATAAAATTAAACGGTCCCAGCGAAATGTCGCATTTGTCCAACAGTGTTGAAAATGCTTACAGTTCAAAAGTTATAATTGAAATATTTTTTTACCAACTTTGAAGGTTAATATCTCCCTAACAAAGCACGATTTTTTTATATGTAGTACTAACATTATTTTAGCTCACTCTATTAATCTCTATCATTTTTGACCTTATCTTTTCGGACACTCTGTATATTATTATATGTCACAAGTAAAAACTAGTGGTCCCAAGAGCCAGCAACAGATTTTTCGTGACCAATTTCCCTGCAGTCCATAACTCAGTGAAATGCTTCAAAGGGTTGTACATGAATTATTGTGAGCGTCAGCTGTGCCGACGGTGGTGAAATTATACAGGGTGCTCCAAGAAAAGATTTATATTAAACTTGTGTTTTTTTAAATAGAACAACCTGTATAATAGTTCATTTTGGATTGTAGAAATAAAAATAATGTAAATTTTATCAACGATACTAAACATGTCAGGATTTTAGGATATTTGGGATTTTTGAAGAATTCTGGACCACAATAAAATTTTAATGTATCCTACCTCTACTTACGCTGAATTTTTGTATATTATCTTAGGTTTTAAAAATATTAACTGTACCATTACCTACATTAAAATTTTTACTAAAATTATTCAGGTGTCCAGAAATTAATATATGCTAAATATTAGTTACTGGACACCCTGTATAATTTCTAGTAAAAAAGCTAAATGAATTGAGTTTATTCCTATTATCTAGCAATTTACATATAAAAAGTTGACCGTAAGTAATGTAGGATATATTAAAATTTTTATTTTTGTTGATATTTTCAAAAATCCCAATTATCTTAAAAACCTTTCAGTTTTAATGTAGGGATAGCTGATAAAACTTATATTATTTTTACTTTTACAATCAAGAAATTAAATCAATATACAAGGTGTTCCATTAAAAAAAAACAGAAGTTTATATTGATCTTTTCTGGAGCACCCTGTACAATTCCACCTTTGGAGACGCCGCTGACGCTCACAACAATTTATGTACATATTAAAGCATTTTATGAGTTATGGACTGAGAGGAAATACCTGTCAAAATTTTGCATCCGGCTTACGGTCTATAGTTATCATGCACCGACTAGATAATAAGGTTAGACAATAACTCCCTATTTGCCTTGAAGAAAATCTAACAAAACAATTTTTTAAAGAGTGACATAAATTTTATTATGCCTAACGCTAAATTTTATGAATATCGCGTAATGTGATCCGTAATGGACAGTTAAAATTATTTGTTGTTGCTTTTAAAAAATATATACAACATGGGAAAACTGAAAATGTTGAGTCAGAAATAAAAGGTAAGGTGAATAAAATAATTTTATTTTGGGAACCTTTTATAATAAATTAAAAAATGTTAATTGGGTAAATTTTTAAAATGTGTTTTTTTCTTTATGAATAAGATAAGCAATATAATACACTTTTTTTTAATTATGGTTTTAACCTAATTATAATTTACATAAAAAATCTTTGAGTATTAACATTTTAACGCTTATATTTATATAGGTGATTGGCCTAAGTATATCATATTATATAATTTTTTTTACTGGTGTCTCTAAGTGCGGTAAAAAGCTACCAGAAAATCTCAAGGTCAAAATGTGAAGAATAAAGGATTGGGTTGGTTTTCAAAAGCTCAGTTACCCATAGGTTTTTAATAATTGATTTTGTAATTAATTGGTGTATTGAAACAAAATTTTGAGTGAGTTAAGAAATTTAAATCTGCTCTTATTTTTATAGTAACATGTAGAGAGCGCCATAGCCACCTGTGGTATCTTGCACGTGTTTAAACCACAAAAATTTTTGAGGTACTATTTATTTTACTTCAGATAAAAGTTTTCGTAAATATATTTTCCCTAACAAAGGTTAACTATGTAAAACTTGATTTGGTAGACCGTTTTCAAAATATCTGAATTACAAAAAAAAAAAAATCCCTTGTGGTCAGGACTAAATATTACAAGGAGTTTTATAATACGATGATGAGCTTTAACGGCGTACGTCCAAATTTATTTAAATAATAATAATAATAATAATAAACCCATGTCGAAGTTAAGACATTTAGGACATAGGTTTATTTAAACTTTTTTCTCAAAATGACCTAAAAACGTAATTCTCATTATCGTATTATATAACACCCTGTATAATTTGGACTGCCGAAGTCAAGTTTTAAAAGATATACTTTTTAATAATTGGCTTGGCAGAGTGGCTCAAGAAATTTAATCGGTTTAAACATGTGCAAGGTACAACAGTTGGCGCCCTCTACATTTTACTAACTTACTAAACTAGTTAGCTAATGGCCCCGCAGTCATGGCCAACTCGAACAAGAAAATATTCGTTTTTGTTTTTTTAACATAAAATTAAATATTTTTATAAAGATTATACCTATTTTACGTTAATAATAATTAATAGTTTAAAAAAACACGCTTTTATATGCAACCGAACTAAAAAATTAGAAAATAATTTTTCATTAAAAAAAATATTGTCATTTCATAGTAAAAAGCGTGGGGTGCATTTACTATTTTTTCATAACTTTTCCATCATAGATATTGGCAAATATAATAATTATAACATTTAATATATTAAACACCCACGCTTTTTACTATGAAATGACAATATTTTTTTAATGAAAAATTATTTTCTAATTTTTAGTTCGGTTGCATATAAAAGCGTGTTTTTAGTTTTTTAAACTATTAATTATTTTTCATTTTTAGTTTTTGCTACTCTTGACAAAATGTCGAAAACAATTTTTAGTGAACAAGAGTAGCAAAGTTCGTAATGTTTCCAACAGATTGCAACCCACAAAAAAATTTCTTCTCCATTTAGTAGCAAAGTTTGAAATGTTGCCAACAGATGGCAACCCAGTCAAAGTTTGGAATGTTGCCAACAGATGGCAACCCACTAAAAAATTTCTTCGCAATTGCGTGGCAAAGTTTGAAATATTGCCAACAGATGGCAACCCAGGTGTTGTTTTTATAATATAATGGAATTTTTTTCCTGGCGATTAAAAACAAGATAACGGGATACTTTTTGCAGATTATTGCATTGTCATGGGTCATTAATAAGTGTGCAAAGTTTCAAAGAAATCGAATAGCTGGAAGTTGGTTAAAATTAGGCTCAAAGATTCCGTTACATAGATAGCCAGATGGATAGTTACAACCCAAGTTAATAAAAGCGTGTTAAAAAAAAAAACGTGCTAAAAAACGAAAAAAGGTGATAATAGTAACACAAAATCGAAAAATTAAAATAAATATCTGGATACCGCAATGCATTGCTCCTGGCAAAGTTTATTAGCTAAGAATAGTAAATGCACTCTCTTGCGGCGCGTTTGAAAGTCACTTTCAAACAGTGCCGGTAAGGTAAAGCCACCGTGTATCATGCGATGCGAACGACTGCACAGTATAGAAAGGGATAACATGCTTTGTTTTGGCCGGCAAGTGGTCGGAGGAAAGGTGGGGTAGATGAGGCCTGATCAGAGCCACGTCGTAAAGTGCGTTAACTATTCCTTTAGTTCATAAACTCTGCTTCTAGTTCTTAATAGTTTTTGATATTAAAATTTATTATACAGTGTTAGTAGAAAAACCGGAACCGTGGATTATCTCAGCAACCGTTAAATATTAAACTAACCAAATTTTGTGCCATAGGGTAACTGAACATAAAGAATTTTAAAATTATATTTCAAGGTTGCCAAGGTTTTAGCTTTTCTCTAGGTTAGGGAATTTTTAAATTTTAAAAGGAATACCCTATTTTTTATAATTGTAATCAATTGCTTGTATCAACTTTATTATGACCTAATATTATCTTTTTTTTTTACTTTTGTCAGTTTTAAAGATATGGCATTAAGCTTAAATACAGAAAGGACCAGGTATGGTCAATTATCTCAAAAACGATCCAAACGAAATTTGTTAAAATTAATACCGGAAAGGAACTGGACATTTTAAATTTAGGAGTTGTATTTGCGATACTAATATAATAATAATTAAATTTTCTTATTTTCTTTTTTGACTTTTTTATATAAGTACTCTTAAAAACGTCGCAAAAATGCTATTCATGAATTTAAAGGGTCCAGTTCCACCCTTTTACAAATTTTAACGAATGTTGGTTGGATCGTTTTTTAGATAATTGACCATACCTAGCCGTTTTTGTATAAATTAAAAAAAGCATTATGCCATATCTCTAAAATAAACAGGAGTAAAAAAACGATAAAGACAAGTTATGATAGTGTTGATAAAAGCAATGAATTACAATAACAAAAATAGGGTATTCTATTTAAAATTTTAAAATTTATTAACACACAGAGAAAACTATAAACTTGGCAACCTTGCAAATATATATTTTTTAACTTTTCATATTAAGTTGTCCCCTGCACAAAATTTGGTTTATTTATGTTTGACGGTTGCTGAGATAATCCACCGTTCCGGTTTTTTTACTAATTTTGTAAATAGTTAGCTAAATAGCTTATATTGTACTGCCTTTTACTTAATACGTATTTTAATTTTATTAATACCGGTTTTATTTTGTTTTAGAAGTCCGAGAATGTTGTACTGCCAGGGACGTTTTATGGTACTTAGTGTTTGTAGGGTTTGCTGTGAATTATATGATAAGGATAAATCTTAATTTAGCTATAGTCGCAATGGTACAACCCAAGCCTAAAGACAATATATCTTTAACTAGTGAGTGCTTAGGCGTAAATTCTGATATGTTAGTAAAATCTTCAAAATTTAACTTTTCTGGCCATTTCTTTTTTGATCATAGTTCGGTAAGTTAAATAGGTATGGAAAAAGGTAAGAAACTAAAATCCATGTTATTAAAGTTAAACACCCTGTAAGATTTGTAGGATTACCTGGTGAATACATCTGTAAAAGTATAATCTAACTTAAAAAAGCTTTATTTAACAAAATAATATTAAAAAACATGTCAGTTGGACAATAATAGTACCAAGGATGATGAAATTAGGTTAAAAATTAATGTAATCATTTTTTAACTTTAAAATAAAAAGTATTAACTATGAAGCTTGTTTTGTTTATAAATATTTGTATATTTTGTTTATAGTTCAGGCGTTAATTTATTAGCAGTCATAAATTAATAATGTGATATTTTAGAAAAAATTACTTTAACAAACAAAATGTTATAACAAAGGTCAAACGTACCAATTCTTGAAGAAAGTGAAATTTGATATATATATAAATTATAAATAAATATACATTTTCAATTTAAATAGGGAAGTCCGGGAAATCCCGCACAGGGGGTAACAGATTTCACCGTCATAATTTCTAATTGCAACCTTTAATCGCTTCGACGTCTATTATTTAATACAAACATTGAAGCTAAAATGCTAACTTAGCTTATTTGTGCTCCGGATAATCGTTTTTATTTGTTAGTAGGCAAAAAACGTTTTAAAAATTACAAAAACATTTGACCAAATCTTTTTCAGTATGCTGTGTGGTTATTCTGTCATAACAATTTACGTTAGTCTTGACAGGAATACATAACTAAATAATTTGTAACATTTACTTTTTTTAATATTCTGTAAGTTAATATTATTTGGAAAATACCTATTGGTATTAGTTTAATAATAATTATCTGTATTTATTATTAGTCTGTTTTTTTTCAGAACTTAAGTACATCGACCACAACCCCTGTTGTCAATAATACTCAAACAAACGCTTACTACAACTTTTTACCTAATTCGACTACAGCGCAACTTAATTACCCATCATTACTTTATACTTTACAAAAAAATAATACGTTTCGAGACAAACACCATCTTCCATTTACAAATATTGGACGTGGACCTAAAAATACCAATAAATTTGATTGGAATGAAAAAGTCCAAGGTAATTCCAAAATATATCAGCAGAAGTACAGGGTCCGGCATTGAAACTTTCTTTTTTCATAGGTAAAAAATAAAAACCTATATTGCACATTTTTATTTATTTTTTTATTAGCAATAGACAATAACATGGGAAGTTTGAAATCGAGTTGTTTTAAATAGAATATTTGACAAGTGTCTACCATTACTGTCGATACATTGCTGTAACCGATTTCTGAAGTTTGCGTGGACCCTTTCCAGCATATCATTCGGTACGTTGGCTATCTCGTAGCGAATATTATTTTTTAATTCTTCCAGGGTTGCAGGACGGTTGTTATACACTTTTGATTTGAGGTAGCCCCATAGAAAATAATCACATGCTGCTAGATCTGGCGATCGTGCGGGCCATGGAACGTCACCTCGGTTGGAAATAAGTCGTCCGGAAAATTTTCTCTCAAAATAGGCATTAAAAGTGGTGATGTGTGGGCTGTGGCCCCATCTTGCTGGAGCCATACATTACCTAAGGCGTTTCGAAGCAGATCGTCTAGGAGATCTTAAAACCGACTGTCGGACTGCCTCGATATTTGCGGGTGATCTAACTGTCCGTATTGCTCCTGGTCTCTTGCGGGACACATTTACATCTGCTCTAAAAGCCTCCACCCATGATAAAATGGATCCCTAGGCCGGAACAGCACCTCTAGGGGTTATATTGTACTGTAAACGAAACGCACGCTGCACGGCGATGATCGACCGGCTTTGTGAAAAGTAGGTCTCAACGGCGAACGTGCGTTGCTCTCGTGCCCAAAGCATTTTTACGACTGACGACAATTAACAAACAAATCTCCTCACCAACGCTCTCTGTTAAGCGCACTAACGCGCTGCAACTAGCTCCAGTCGCGGCACCATATGTATCATTGAAAAAGAAAGTTTCAGTGCCGGACCCTGTACTAATAAATAAATTTTTAATAACTTTAAATTTGCTATGCAGTTAGATATTGTTACATATTAACAATAACAGTGACCACCAAAAATGTCAAACCATTTAAAAACTGCTTAATTTCTGATTTCTTTAAAAAAATTATTCTTAATAAAAACCTGTGCATACTAATAAAAAATTAAATAAACTATAGCGTATACGCGGTAGGTGCAAATTTTCGAATATGACACAAGAGAAAACTACCCTTATTTTTAAACATAGAAAAAAATATTATTTAGGAAACTTTTTAAAAATTAAAAGGTATGTCATATTTTTAAAGCAGAACCTCCTAAAAAATGAAAAAAAAACTTACTTACAACTTACTCTGTATAAAAATTAAATTGAATAAAATTAACTGCTGTAAATTATTCTCATTGTCCTTAAATTTTTGAAAAAACGGTCAATTACCTTGTTATTTTTGCAGCATCTAAGTACATTTAGATTACTTCAAAAAACAAAAATTTTTTTATGGTTCAAAAGGGCTAAAATTTAAAAGCCCCTTTAGAGTTATGTTCCACATCGTTTTTGTCTTATAAAAACATCTTCTCTTTTTAGTAATATAAATTTATTTTTATCATTTTTTATTACAATATTGAAAAATTAAATTTAATTGGAATTATAGAAATAAGAAAAAAGTTCATAAAAGTTTAAAAAAATAATTTAGAAATATTATAATTACAAAACGAAGATAAGATTAAAAATTAAAATGTAAAGACGTTTTTCTAAAGGCCAAAATAAGTTAATTTAAAGGATCTTTTAAATGTTAAGTTTATTTTTAAAGCAAATTGTATTCAAATACTTTAGGATTAACAAAACTCTGACATTTTTACGAAATATTATTTAAGCTGAAAAATATTTTTTTCCAATTTTTTTATTGAGATGATCTGCTTTTAAAATATGACATAACTTTTAATTCTAAACAAGTTGTCCAAATAATATTTTTTTAAGTTAAAAAATAAAGGTAGTTTTCTCCTTTGTAATATTCCTTAATTTACACCTACCTCGAATACGCTATGGTTTATTTAAATTTTGATCAGTGTTTTGTGAGTTTCGGTGTATGCAATGATTTTTATTATTATTGTTTTTTTAAAACAAGAATAAAAAAGTTTTTCTTATGGCTTAACATTTCTGGCGGTCACTGTATAAACAATTAAACACCTTTTTCTTAAACCTTTTGGCTAAAACATTGGTTCCTATATCTAATCCCTATCTTTTAAGCCGCTAATAAAAGAGTCCCAAAAATCCGGTTTTAAGGTTTGTCCCTACAGCAGTTAGAAACCATTTGCAAACTGTCAGAGCATGCGCACAAGACAAAATTCAACGGATTTTATCTCCTACGCATGAGCCTGACAGTTTGCAAACCGTTCCTGACTGACGTAGGAACAAACCTTTAAACCTCTAAAGAAGCTACAAACCTAACACTTTCCAGCATTTAAAAACAAGTACCTAACCAATAAAACTGCTACATGTAAAGCTTTATTCTTTTTGTCCTTCCCTAATAAACTATCCCAGATAAAAAAAAAAGTTATTACATAATTTTGATAAACCAATCGTAATATAACTTGCTACCAATATTGTTTTTTTTTATTTTAAGGTTATATTCTTGGAAGCTTTTTTGGTTACACTGGACTACTCAAGTACCTGGGGGACTACTCGCAAATAAATATGGCACCAAACTAGTTTTTGGGCTGTCAAATTTTGCAGGTGTTGTGTTTTGTTTTGCAATTCCATATTTTGCCAAAATGGGTTCAACGTATTTAATGGTTTTGCGATTGGTGCAAGGCATTTTGTGTGTAGGTATTAAAATATGATTTATATGTGCAGAGTGTTATTTTTATGGCACTGGCTAAACGACCGCCGGCAGTTTTGCTCCATTATAAGAAGAAAACCGCCGTCCGGCGGATTTTTATATTTACGTATATGAAAATTATAATTAGTTGGTTATTACCGGTGGTTTTTACTTATTTTATGCATAGAAGCCTGCGTTCGGCGGTTTTGCTTTTAAAAACTATTAAAAACCGCCGAAAAATAGTAAAAGTTAATCTAACCTTAATAATTATTTATTTTGCGTGCCGTAAGCGTTTAGTTTTTGTGGTTTTATTGTTTAATATTATAATTTAGTTAATAGCACCCTTTGGAAACACTAATTGAAGTAGTAAAGCGGGATGGGGACAGGCAAATAAAATCACTATTTTATTTCTCCTAACGTTTCGTGGCTGGATTGTGCCTTTATTTATAATTAAAAAATAAAAAACGTTACCAAACTATTTTGTTATATGGACCCAACAACAAAACTATTTTGTCACATGAACCCAATAATTTACAAAACTAAAAAAACACTTTAAAAAATATTGTCAGACAGGAAAGGCGAAGAAATAACTTTTCCGGACGTCATCGTTAGCATTTGAGTCAGTAATTAGATATAACCTAAAATTTTTAAGAAGTAAAAAATTATTTGTTTGAAAATTAAATTATAAAAAATTAAAAAAAAATTAAAATTACCAAAAAAATATAAAAAAGTCATATATCTATCCGGAATCGAACTCGGGACCTGTCGCTTACTTTTCTACACTCATAACTCTGTGGCTATTGGGGCTACTATAATTGAAGAAATAAGCAGTGTTTATAAATAATTAATTAATTTGCAACTTTTTCTTTTCCTAAGAATTTTAAAGTCTGATTTACCCTCAATACATAAATACTTTAAATGGTAATACTTTAGTTTTAGTTTTATTAAATTACCATTTTTTTTCTTGCTGCTAAAATACTTTTGGCTTTTATTTTCCTAAAAGATGTATATGCATACATATTTTTTACCTTATGAAGAGCTTTGACAAAAACTTTGTAGGAGTCAAACGTGTTCTTACTTTAATTTTTGTCTGTTGATTAATAATAAAAATAAAAATAAACAATAAAATAAATAATTTTTAAAGTTAGGTTAATTTTAACTATTATTTGGCGGTTTTCATATACGTAGATATAAAAAACCGCCGGACGGTCGTTTAGCTAGTGCCTAGTTCTCAGGGTTTTTCAACGCTATTCATATTCACGAAACAACTTCACCCCGAAATAGGATGCAAAATTAAATTTTAACAAAAAATATTGGTTTAAATATAATAAATTTCATTGAAAATAGTAATAAATGTACAAATTGTTTTAAAAACAATATTTCATTGCACAATAGTCTTCTACATTTTTACAAATTTTAACTGTTAATTGATCAGAAATGTTTAAAACGCTTTACGTCAATCATACGGGCATTTAGTGTGACGTCACACGATGTTGACGTTTTTCTAACCTTCAAGAAAATACCTATTAGAGGCAGTCTTGCCGCTTAGCTGTGCTAATAATCGCATGCTTAAAAAGCTATAAGTTTAGCTCTGCATATTCATATTGATTAGCAGAACCAAAAGCGACAGATTATATTCTAATTATAATACTTTCTCATACACTTTTTTACACTGCTATAAAGGCTGACTTTAGACTTTATTTAAGTGTTAAAAGTGTTAAAGTAAAATCAATTTAATTTTACCTCTGCATTTTTCAAAAAAATCAAATACCACAAAAACGAATCAAATTAGACACTTAGTACTATAAACAAACTTGAATTATTTTTTTAAGTAAAATCTAAAACCGCCATAAAATATAGGGTGTTCCATTTAAAAAATATAACTTTGATACGTCACACAGACACCCTGTATATTCTAAAATAATTTTATACTGTGGTCTTATCCGTCCTGTATATGTTTTAGTATTTCCTTTTTTAAAAACCCCATGGTTATCCACCTACAGACCGTGCCGAATATGGTGGGCCACCCTGTATATATATATATATATATATATATATATATATATATATATATATATATATATAAATATGACACCAAACTAGTTTTTGGGCTGTCAAATGGTGCAAGGCATTTTGTGTGTAGGTATTAAAATATGATTTATATGTGCAGAGTGTTATTTTTATGGCACTATATATATATATATATATATATATATATATATATATATATATATATATATATATATATATATATTTGTATGGGATCCAAAGAAACAAATATTTCTATTGAAAATATACTTTATTTTTAATTTTTGTTACATTAGTGGCACTATTTTAGATATTTAATATTAGTTTTATTAAAATAGATTACGAGGAACCTTTAAGCATTAATATCATCGGTTGAAGTTCGTAAAAATTATACTTTTGTTCACATAGTTAGGTTATTTGAATGAATATTACAAATAATTACGAAAATTGAGAGTCACAGTGTCACAAATAGCTTACACTAGTCACAAAAACTTTAAAACATACAAAAAACTTACATAAACCGCTGTAGCGGCACGGCACTGCTTTTAAAATCTAACACCTCAAGTAAATATTCCGGCTGTGCCTACTACAAGGTAATTAATTTTGGTTTTGGGAGAACCTTTTTTCCATATGATTTATTACCTTTTGTAAACACTTTAAAGAATTATAATAGAATTTATTTTCTTAGTTAATTTAAAGCAAATTTGTACTGATAATAAAAAAAACATTGTGATAAATTTTAAGGAATCACAATTTATTTTAAAACACTGTTAAACACTGTGTACATATTTTAGATTGAGTATAATTGCGGGAGCCACCCGAGCAATCACTAATTATAAGTTAATTTTTATAAATTTTTTAATATTTATTCCACTATGTCACGACACTTACTTTTGTTTAACTTTACGACCCTTTGACCTAATTCCACGACCTTTTGACCTATTTCCGACACTTTTACCGTAGTGACTTTTAGCGTTTCTAGCCGTTTGAATTTTCACTACACCGGATCATGGACCGTACTACCGACTGACAGACTTTTCCGAGTTTCACAGTTTTCCAGATGTATATCGAGTAAGGTCGTAGAATGTACTTAATTTCCGACTAAACACTAACTTTCCAGAGTTTTTATTGATTTCTTGAACTATACTGAGCAACGATCTTAGATGTAGGTGCTATCTTGACGGTTCACTGAACTTTTCCCGAACTGACATTTTCCGAGGTCTTTGGTTGTACTATATCGAACTTTCACTAAACTTTTTACGAACTGACATTTTCCCGAGGCTTATCCGTTTTCTTGATGTATATCGCGTAGCGTCGTTAAAGATACTGTCTTTTACGGAATTATCGTGCTCTTTTTATACTGTCAAACACGTGTACAAAACCCCAAATGTTTACCGGACATCGAGATTTATTAAGACATTAATTGGTCAAAAACACTTAAAATTTTATATTCTTTCGCTTTTTACAAAATTTATGAGACAATCTGTCAAATATGTTATGTTTTAATTGAACTTATTACTTTTATACTGCTACTTGTTCGTCACCTGCAGTAACATTTTGTAAACAAGCTGTCAAATAATTTAGTTTTTAATTATATGTAGGGTAAAATTTTTTTATAGGCAATAAATGTTCTTTACTTAGAAGGGGTGAGCTTTCCTAGATAATATGGTTAAGTTACTCAGTCAGTCTCTGCGTGGTTCTTCCCTCGTTCGGTCAAAAATGCGCGGAACAAAAGTAGTTTAAAGTGATCTGTGAACTTTGAAATTTACTTTGGATTTTTACCCTTTCAGTGATTTGAAATAAAATAAAATTGTTTTTGATTCTTTTACCAGTAAGTTTTTAAGAAATCTTATTTTTAATTTTTAATTTAAATTAATTTTATTTATATATTTTATTTTATTTTATTTTCAATTATAAAATAATATCTTATAATTTTATTTAGTGTAGTCAAATTTTAATTTCCTGAGCCACTACAATTTTCCTTTCTTTAATAAATAAAAATCAGTTTTCCTTTGCTTGATCGTATTAAAATTAATTTTTTTTCCACAAAAAGAAAATCAGTCTACCTTGCCCAGTTCATTACACCGCTTTATTTTAGCTTTAAGCACGATTTCCCATAATAAAAATTTATTGTTTGGATTCCTTGCCTGCGTCGTGACGTCAGCACTAAATGCGCGTATTGCTATCTTTTATGTTAAAACGTGTAAATATATCGTCGTCAATATCACAAAGTGGCGTATCTCATTTTTTGAAATTTCACAAAAGTGCTTTTTAAGTATTTCTTTGTGCGACAGTTTTTCTTAGTTAAAGGAAATTATTATTTTTCTATAACTTTTAAGCTATCAAAACCTAACTTATTTCATTTCGTAATGTTAAGGGCAATTTTTTTTTTTTTTTTTGAAAATAAAGTATAACTTATTATTAGAAATTATGGTATAACAGCAATGTATGCCTAATTAAATAACGTTTATATCCAGTCTAACAAATTTTACATAAGAAAATGTTTTAAAAATTTTTAGGTTTTTAAAAAGTTTAATACCCTGTATCATGAGAACAAAAATTCGAGAACACATGTTTATATAAACTTTTTTTTCATAAAGATGGCTCAGGAATACACCCTTAAATGTTCTTTACCGCTCTTTGGAAACACCTGTATAATTTGTTACTCCAAAAATGACAGAAGTATTCAGAAATATTTAAAAATAATTAAAACCAAAATGTTATTTCCTTACTTAACATTTTACCGTCAATAAGAAGCTAAGAGTTGGGCAAAATGATGTACCTAAAAATTGTTGGAGATATTATGTACCTAACACCTTTTTGTATATTCTGTATATGTTATTGACAACATAAATAATATTTATGTAAAACAGAAAACAATTTGTAACAGGCTTTAAGGCCAGGACAAAAACTAAGTAGAAAGATTGGAAATTTTATTTTAACGACAACATGCTGCATAAAATTGTTACTCATACTAACAAAAAGCTATGTAAAAATAAGATCACAAAAATATTTAAAACAGACCGAATAAACCAAATTTGTAAGACTTAATCCTTTCTTGCACACAAATTATGCTTTAAAAAATAATTATGAGAATCTAACAAAGATTTGCTGTTAAAATTTAAAATACCAATAATTCTTCATGGGGTCATAATATGCGACCCATGTTGTCGTTTATGTATGAATAAATTTATTTTGTCGTTTAAGGTCTAAATTGCATTAAAAAAGTCCCAGCATAGGTTTCTCACAAGCATCTTTTCTTCTTTACTTACTCTGAACATGGGCCTACTTTAAACAACTGCTACATTACCCCTTTTCTGCCTACCGGTTGATCATATTCCTTACTGCAAAATAGGCACTACGTATTTATCTCTATAGGAAAAAAATTACATGTTTTTGGGCGGTATCGATTTATCTCTTTTAAAGGAGATCATTTGACTTCATCAAGCATAAAATTATTTATTGGTAATTACTATTTTAAGCAAAATAAACAAAATATTTCTATATTAAAATATATAGCTATCTGAGCTTAACAAAAGTATGAAAGTTAGCTTTCAATAAACAATACATAGCCTGAAAAAAACTTACATTTAACTAACAAACATACGATAACTGCCCATTTTTTGAGAACTCGAATAACTTCTAAAAAGTTTGCCCTCGGGGTATCGTTACCACCTATTGGCGTTTAAATGGTGTTATAGGTATGGTCAATGAGATCATTTTAATGCGAAGGTATCATTTTACCACACTCTCACCTAGGTATATCGACATGCTGTTGATGCTTCAGAAATTAGCATTACTCGACGTATAGTAACGTATTATACATTTTTAATTTTTAGAATGTAATGGAGTCAAAATTTGACAAAATATACAACGTCTTTCATTAAAAAAAACTAATATCACAATAAGAAATTTTTAAGATACTTTGTATATTTTACTACCACTGTCGAATTAGTGTGCCCAGACAAACATTTTTGTATTTAAACATAAATAGAGGTGGGAAACCCTTTATGCACAAATAATATACACAAATAAAATATATATTTTTATTATTTCATCCAGTTTTTTTTATTGAAATCTAAAATAAGATATTATCCTAAATTTGTATTAACAGCTTTATATTTTAAGTACATAATATCAAAAAAGGGTTTTGAGCATTACACAAAAAATAAGTGCAAAAAAATACCAGTTTAGTTTTTTGTGACTCAAAGAGATGTTCTCGTCGGTAGCAGCCTTTAGTTCTTTTTATTATTTTATGTCTTGTTATAACAACATACACGTCGAGTTCAGGTTTATAGAAAAAGAGTTTTTCACAAATCTTTAAACAGCTTTAAAGATTATAACGAAGGCAATTTTTTTGTTTATCAAAGAATAGACAAAGTAAAATCCGAAAAATAAGAAAAACTCAAAAAGATAAGATGTAGTGCTTTTGTTTTTAGTGCTTTTTACATCTATTTTCTGATTTGTTGTTATTTATTCAAAACCCAAGTATTTTACCTTAATTGGGCCTTCTTATTTCTATTAAAAATCTGTGTTTTTACAGAACTTTTGCCAAAATTTATATATAAGGTGTTTTAGAATGTTGTTAAAAAACAATAACGGGCAGATTCTACTATTAAAAATTAAAAAAAAAATGTATGCAAGCATGGGTCCGCAAATTTATAGTTTCGAAGATACCGGGTAAAAAATATATTGTTTTTTTTGTTATCTGAAACATCCTCCAACCCATTTTTTTTTATTTGGTAATTTTATTTATTGCATTAAAAGGGTAATTTATCACTTACCTACATATACATTTTTTTACAACTTTTATTTTAAATTTTCTAATGTAGAATCAGCCCTTAACTTTTTGCAACAATATTTTGTAACACTCTATTGACTAGTAGACTAAACGTACAGGGTGGCGCATTTTTGTTGACCGTGCAGGGTAAATCAAAAATTAAAATGATAAAACAAATCTTAGTTTACAATTTTTATTGAAATTTTTAAAACAAATTTAATGATAGAAGTAAATTCTGGCCAACTAGATTTGTTTTGGAGATACAAACTGTTTTTTAAATTTTGTTAATTTGGCCAGGAACTTGTAATTCGCTTGTTTTTTGAAATATAATAAATAAAAATATAAATAGAAATGTTTTAGGGATCTTTATGTAGAAATCAGTGGCGTACCTACATTTTTTCTATTTCCTTTTATTATTTAGTTTTTTATTTTTAAAGGGTTAACACAAAGTTGTTTTTATTGGAACAACTGTGTATTTAATTATTAGTTGAAAGGTCTTCTTAAAAGCTATAAGAGATACTATATTTAATATATAGTTTCGGCAATATGGCCAACATCAGGATTTTTTACGAAACACCTTGTATATTATATTACCGTTGCAAAGGCATTTAAAAAAGTTTAACAAAATATCATATTTAAAATATTTTTTTTATAGTTTTATAAGTATGACCATATAAATCTAAATAATACTTTATATACACATTAAGATTTTAAATCTCATATTTCCGAAACAGTGAATAAAACCATTTTAAATGTGGTAAATTTTTACAGATCTATAATATGTATTTTTAATGGTGATAAAATATTTAGAGTATTTTATTTTAAAAATTTAATATTATTATCGAACTTCTGACGAGGAGAATATTTCCGAAACTATGACAAATTACTTATATCAAATGTCGTATAATTTTAAGGCTATTAAGTCTACCTTTCTATTAATGATAAAATATGTAGGGTGCTTCATTAAAAAATTAAAAACATTTTGTTTTATTTTTAAAATAAAAGTAAATGAGAAAAAAATGGTAGGCCACTAAGTTATACGTAAAAATCCCCAAATCTTTTCTATATACATTTTTTCTCTTCTACTATCAAGCAAGTTACAAGTGCTTGGCCAAATTGACAAAATTTTAAAAACACCCTGTAAATCCAAAACTACTTAAGTAAGCCATAATTAGCCACTGAATTTGTTTTAAAATTGAAGAGATAGATCAAATCTGTTCAAACAGATTTGATCTATCTCTTTAGTGTTCGCTATACCCTGCAAGGTCAACCAAAAGGGGTCACCCTGTACAAGGATAGACACTTAATTTATGCGAGTCTCTTTAGTATTTATTTAAAGAATTCGTTAGGGTACAATTACTATAAGACCTTATTACTGATCATGTATTTTTAAGTGATTTCTATGTTTTCGAGAGTGATCTTTGTAAAAACTTTTCTCTAATGTTGTATTAAATACTTTGGATTTGGGTACCTATTGTGCAAAATCCACAAAAAACAATTTACTATTGCCGGACCGCCTTTGTCACAAAGTTCTTTAACCCTTAAACGACAACATAAACTGGGGTCGCATACGAACCCATGAAGAATTACTTATATTTTAAATTTCAAACAGCCTAAAACCTATCGAATTTCTTTTTGTTGGTTGTTTTGTAATTTAACCAGTAATTTTTCACAGAAAAAATATATTTGCACATCTTTGTTAAATTCCCATAATTATTCTGCAAAGCATTACTTATGTGCTGTAAAGAATCAAGTATTTTAATTTGGTTTTATCGGTCTGTCTTGTATATCTCTATGCTTTTAAGTAGTGTATCTTATTTCTACGGAGTTTTTCGTTGAAAGAGTAACAATTTTATGCAGCATGCTGTCGTCAAAATAAAATTTCTAAGCTTCTTACGCAGTTGTTGTTCTTTTAGGTTTAGGAAGATGCAGAATCAATTTTTTTCTTGTCGATGTATATCAAAAAAGGTGCAGAATGCCGTCTGTAACCACTGCTTCCATTATTTACTTTGTTGGAGATGTGCTAAAGGTACTTCATCGACAGAATACATTTTCAGTTGGTTCATACACTATTATGACTGCCTCTTCTTTTTCTTCATATTCTTTAAATTCACTTTCAATATTACTTAAGTTATAATTATTATTGTCAATAACCTTGTTACTCTCTTTATGTCGTCTTTCAATCTTTGTAAGTTATTTTTAACCTGAACATTCTCCTTTGATAGAAATGTTTTTTTATTACGCAAACGACAACAGGGTCGCCGGCGACCCCAAACACCTATAACTCAAGCAATAAACTTCTGCGGCATACTAAATTTGCTGTGCCAAACTACAAAGGTATGTGTAGAAGCAAAATTAAAAAACAATTTTTGCAAAATATATTTCTAAAATATTATTCGGTGGGGTCACAGTCAACCCTGTGTTGTCTTTTAAGGGAAATAAAATATTTTTCATTTATTTTATTTTAAGGGTTTTGCATGGCCTTCCATGCATAACATGACAGCAAGATGGATACCGCCTAATGAAAGAAGTAAATTTGTGACCGCCTATTTAGGTAAGAAATTTTTACATTTATGCAATAAAATAAGGCGTTGATAACCGAAGCGGATAATCACACAAATCTAAAAAGTTCTTTATCGAGTATTTTTAATAGCACAAAACTAATTTATTAGGGCTAATATAGAGTAACTGAACTATTACAAGTTTATACTTATTATTACTTTACACTGGCCCTAAGAACTAACAATAATTCTTCAATTTAAAATTAAGGTCCGTAAAACTTGCAATGTAAAATCGGCCGGAATTTTTTACTTTTTAGTTGTTAATTGGTTGCCAAATTAACCATTTTATTTAACACATTGTCTTAGCTTTACGCTAAGTTAGCATGGATATACGCTTAAAAGATGTTATACATTGAATAAAGGTAAGTCGATTTGTTGCTGCAAAAAAATTTAGATATTACGAGTTTTTTTTTGATACTGTCTATGATAGCTTTTTATCCAATTTTGTCAGATTAAATTCAATCTAAAAATTTTTTCCTGCTAACAAAATTGTTGGTAACAGTGTAACGAGTCGCCAAAAAAATAAAAATTAAAAGTCGGGGCAGATTGAGGCCGCTAACGCCAGATTTACACCCGATTTTATCAGATAAAATTCAATTTAAAAATTTTTCGCTGCTTACGAAATCGTTTGTCACAGTGTAAAAAGTCGGCAACATATAAGAAACCAGAAGTAGGAGAGATTGCAAATCGGTAAACTTAGGGTACTCGCACACATGTACACTTTTGTGGCGCAACTTTTATAGCGGGATAATAAATAAACAAACCCGCTATAAAAAGTTGCGCCATGTGTTCGAGTATCTTTACAAACAGATCACGCCAGTGTTGCACCCAATTTTTGCTGACTTTATCCAGTTAGATAAATGATTTCGTGAGCAGCATTAAATTTTCAACTTAAATTATAATTTAAAAATCAGATGTAAAGCTGGCGTGACCGATTTGTATCTTTCCCGACTTTCGAATTTTATTTTTTACGGATTCTGTGACAAAAGATTTCGTGAGTAACAAAAAATTTTTAGATTGAATTTTACCCAAAAATCGGGTGTAAAGCTAGCATAAAGAGTAATAATTTAGTAAAAATGAAAAAAAAATCGTTATTTTAAATTATTTTCTGCAACAACAAATAAGCAACAAATTGGCTCACTTTTATTCAATACATATATTACACCTTTTTAGCGTTTATCTGTTACGGACAACGTGATTAACTGGACATTATTTATAAGGACCGGCCATTACTAATAATGCCCGACGGCCCGTGGTTTATGTAATAACTCTTAAGATAGCTTAAATTTATCACTTGGACCGGGCACCATGAATAATTTTCTAGTTGCAGGGCCATGTTACTAAAATTGCCAATACGGCAACATGGGCCAGGGGTGTTCTGGTTAGTATTGGTTAGTATAAAAACACTACAGCAACCGGACCTAAAAAAGTTGGGTTCTTGTGGAAAAATGCACCCTAATTAGGAAAATGTATTTGTCATTTCTTAAAATGTATATGTCTTTTTACATATATATATATATATATATATATATATATATATATATATATATATATATATATATATATATATATATATATATATATGTGTTTCATTTATTTAACATATTCACTCATATTTTAATCAGTCCAAGTCCATTAAATTTCCGGATTTTAATAGTTTATCTTTTGCTAAATAAAACCTATCTAGCTTTTTTTCTATTTTGTATTAAAATTATATTGATGAAAAAAAAACACTAAAAACAGCGATAAGATTTGCGTGTAAAAAGGAGAGAGTTAGCAGGATATTATATAATATTATATTAATCCCTTTGAATTAGTAAAAGTTAAAATTAAGGGATGTTTTAGATTGTATCGATTTAAGGAAAAAAAATAATAAGTGAACTCACACCTTGTCTAAATGTTAAAGTTTAAACAAAATTCAATATGACAACATAACATAAACAAATATCTTATTTTTACAAAACATTAAATAAAACTGTATTTATTATTGCCATTACAAATTGCAATGTCGTCAATGTTCCCGCAAACAGCCGCTTATAAAAGAATGTAAATGTCCAGCTGGTAAGAAGAGCGAGATCACTTTATACAAAACGACATAAAATAGACAGGATAAATAACAAAAAAGATCCAAATCGCCCTTCTATTTCCAGGAGTTCGTGTTGCCCATTCGTTAGTGCGGAACGAGCCGAAAGACGTTAGGTAGTTCGAAATAGACAGGAAATAGAAAATAGAAAAGTCATTTCTTGCGAGATACGGAGTGGGGCCTCAATTTACCTATTTTTTTACTTTTCCCAAGATAGGGTGCGCATTATTCATAATGGCCACCAGAAAAGTAATTAATCTAGCAGTTGTATTCACATTGCCCAATTGAGTCGGGCATTATGAATACAGACTGGCCATTATCAATAGTGCCCGGACTTATTAAAAGCTCGTAACATATTCATGCTAAATTTAAAAGCTGGAACTTTCACCAATTTCTCACGATCGATTTAAGCAACAAAATCGTTTATTTTTCAACTAATTAGCCACTAAAACGCAAAAATTCTGATGTTTTTTTTGCCGATTTTCCATTACTAGTTTTAAGGCTTTGAGAATAAGACCTCTAAAGCTTTGTGCAACTGTTTTATGTTGAGTATTATTAATATATTCACTCCTATATCAATAAGGCCAATTTTACAAAAGCGGTTTGTGGTTTATAGTTCTACAGTAAATAACTTCCCTGTTGATCCCTTAAGTGTGTTTGTTTAAGCAAAGCGAAGGGATCTTTTAAAGCTCTACGCAAAGCACCCAAATATTAAGCAAATGTTTCTCTTTATGTAAAACATAATGAAACATGTAATTAAAGTTTATTTTAAATTATATTTGCCATAATAAATTGCCATTTTGCAGCTTATTAAACAGAAGTACATACATTGAGCAAAGGCTAATGCAACATAAGATATTTAAATTATGTAAAAGAAAACCTAACTTATTTTTACTAGCACATATTACTAGATGTCACATTAGAAAATTTTAAGTAAAAAGTTTTCCTGTTTAATACAGTTTCTACAATATTTTATTCTTCCTATATTGTGCTTTAAATTTTTAAACAAGAAATCTGCATTTTGCACGGCAAACTTCAAACTATTTTAAAATGAAAGGACAGAAAATAGTTTAAAGAGCCAAGTTTGAGAAAATAAAGGAGTTAAATTCTATTTAAAATTTGCAAACATTAGTTTTTGGTAGCTTTCTATGAGCTATTTTCACAGTGGTATAAAAATGTTTTTAAATGGTGGTGCTTTTTAATTGGGGGTTTAGTTTTGACGTGTTCCATCTTTATTTATACTTTTTAATACAACAGTAAAAAAATATCTTAATGGTTGTATTTTTTATTCAAATTTATTAAATCACAGTTTAGGCCATAAATATATTTTTAACAAAGTGTTCAAAGTTAAAAAAAATGCATTGAATTTAATTTATAAATTTTTTTATTACAATCTAATATTGGATAATGTATATACATTTTGAAACTAGCCCCCTAATAACTCTTAAAAAAATTAAAAATTAATTAAAGCATTTTGCATTTCAAAAAAACTTTTTTACCCATAGCTGTATTATACAGTGTGTTTACCTAAGTTGCACCGTATGAAAAGCTTTTTATTTTTATTAATATTACGAAAAAAATATTTTTTATTAAAGGTTTCGTTTAGAATACACAATAATATATTTACACAAACATGCTTGTGTAAACATATAGTTTATTTACTATCCCGCTATTAAAAGTTGCGCCACAAAAGTGTACATGTGTGCGAGTACCTTAATTCCACCATCAGAGTCGCAGCTGACGCTTACAAGAATGTATTAACAACCCACTTAAAGCATTTTACGAGTTATGGACTGAGTCATAGAAACTGGTCACAAAAATCTGTAGCTGGCTCACGGGCCAATAAGTCCCTTACTATTGTTGATAATAGAGATTATTGCACAGTAAAATAAGGCCAGGCACTAATAATACCGACCTTATTTTGACATCTGAGCTTACGCAGATGCATGGTGGGATAAGGACTCTCTTAATAGGAATAGTGCCTGGCTTTATTTGTGTCGGTTTTAGGTCGTGTCTTATTTTGGTCTTATTTTAACTTCGTAACTGTTCGTGTAGTCCGAGCCGCTGCCGAGCACAAAATCTAAAAGTTTTTAGAAGTAAAAATACTTAAAAACATTGCTTTCTCAAATGTATTTTTTAATTGTGTAAAACAAAGCCCTACAACCCAAAACAATAAAGAAAAACAACTAAAAATTTTCCCCCTTTTTTTGGTTAATGGTACTGTCAACATGATTTGCAATAACTCTAAATTATGGCTACAAGCACTATTTAAATAAACCGGTATTAATAATACCCGAGCTTAATAATACTTGCAATAATTCTCTAATAATGCTAAATTTTACCCAAATCGGATAGGGTTCATTTCTTTTAAAGACTTACACCTTGTATCTGAAAAACCATGCTTTTCCAGACTTATGTTGATGATGTACAATTAGGAATATGCCCTTATATTTTTACCGCTATTAGAAAACACGCTGTATACCAACCAGCATCAAATTTGAATCAAGGATAATTTATTTTTAAAAAAATTAAATCTTTCAGGAAGTTCTGTTGGTGCCGCCATGACGTACCCAATATGTGGATTTATTATCGATAAATGGGGATGGGAATACGTTTTTTACGCCTGTAGTGCGTTTGGAACCGTTTGGTTTGTTGCGTGGTGGTGCTTGGTTCACGACAGCCCCAATGAGCATCCCCGAATATCAGCACAGGAAAAAGAGTATATTACAAAAAGTTTGGGTCAAAGTTTTGTCAAAGAAAAGGTAGGACACAATATTTTATCTTTTTTAAGGCTTTACTTTATTTAGGGCGCAGGCGCTCTCTGATACTTATCTATGTTGCGTACTTACTTTTTTCACAAATATGCGAGACCACCGCCCTAATGTAAAATGGCGAAATTTGAAGGAGCTTTAAGCTATTAAAAACTATTGTTTAACGATAGAATCAAACGAGAGTCGTTTCACTTAGATATGTGCGCTGTGGAATGGTATCCTACCACTACATTCTGCTAGCCACTAGTATCTTATAGCCTAATTAAATTACGTGTTATACAGGGTGCTACAAAATTAAAAAAAAAAATTAAGGGTAAAGTTTACATTAGGAAATATGACCAAGGTACAAAAGTTTTAGAAAAAGAATCTGCCATTTACTTTTTTAACAACACTTAGTAACATCCTGTATATTCTAATTATTAAGAAACAAGGTTTAAAAGATTTTAATTAAACTAACAACATAAAGTTAACTGTGTTATTTACTTGGTCCACAACAAATAGTACTGCATCTTGGCGGTTGGTGACTGTAAGATATTTTTTAAATATTTTCTTTTTTTACCAAATTTTTAACGTAAAATTTGGTATTTGTACTTAAGGCTACTAATAAAATATATTTTTTTACTGTTTAATGGAAGAGTTAACTTACTTTAAAATTTAAAATAATTTTTGGTATTTTTATACGAACCAGAAATACAAATTAATAATTTTAACTTTATTAAATTTTACAATAGGCATTTCAGAACTTTAATATTGTAAAGCCGGTTGGCATTTCTTTGGAAAATATTTGCTTTTATTTGAGTCAAAACTTGGTAACTTTAATTATACCAATTTAATTTAATTAAAAAGTAATTGCCTTTATTTTATTTATTTACAAAATATCCACTTTCACGAAAATTAAAAGTGCGGGCTGTATTACATATTTTTAATTAAAGTCTTACTTTTGGAACTACAGTACGTTAAGATTTATGAAATATATTTTTTTACCAATCTGGATATTTTTGAAAAATTAAAAAGTTTTGACGGAAATTAAAAAAAAATCTCACCAGTGTCGTCTGTTTTATGGAAATACCGTGTTATACTAATTTTTACCCTAAAAATATCCATCGTAATTTCCACACAGAGGACACTGGTAAAAAAATATGTTTTTTCCATAAATTTAAAATGTCTATAATGCTTCGGACACCCACGGTACGTTAGTATTTGTGCCTTCAGCCTTCGTGGATTGTCCAATAATAAAAAAAAGGTGTCCCATTTTGGTTGCAACTTGTAAATGCGGGGTATCTCAGTTAATAATAGTCGAGTCAGTGAAGACTTATCGCCGGAAGTTCCTAGTAACGGTTCCGACATTAATTTGTTTTTTAACTTTTTGTTTAAATAAAAAATAAAAAAACACAAGCTTAAATTATGTACCTTGTTATCTAGATTGCATAATTTGATAATTCGGATTTGCGATGGTTACATGTTTTCCAACTTGTATGAACGCGTCGAAAAGCAGCATAAAGTGAAAAGTAACTCTTTAGAAGTGTTGGTACAAACTTTTACCAGGCAATTTACCCCATTATGGCTCAGATGATATGATTTCCCTAAGCTTATTTGGAAGGAAATTGCATCAAGTATACCTAGGCTACTAAGATATTTCAAACAAGCTGATACAAATTGAAGGTGTGATTATCACCCGTGCGCCCATTGGTAAATATTTTTTAGAAAAGAAGTACACCACTGCGCTCCCTAAAATTAAATATACTTTATTAAATTTTTGTTTCATTTAAAACAAATTTATTCCTTAAATTTTTGTTTTAACTTCATGTACGGTTTTCGCGTAAATTAATACAAACACTTTTTGGCATAGTTATTTATTATGGCTAATATCTACTTTACAGTAAATAACCTCACCTTTCTTATTTATTATTTTAATCAAAATTAATTTCTTACGCGAAATATTGGTCAGTACATTAATGTTTAAACTTTTAATTTTTGAAATAATTGGTAAAGCAAACTAAGTACCCTTAACATTACACAAAACCTAAAGATCAACTAAAAAATGTCAGGAGACTTAATTTGTTTAAACAGTTACCATTTTTTTCCTAGAAAATGTTTGCAGTAAATCCCTCACGGACGACACTGACAATAAACATTTCTTTACTTGCACGTCAAAAAATGCCAGATTTTCTAATATTATCTGTATTGTTTAAAAAGCAATTTAAAAAAAAAAAAAAGATATGTTATTTTTTCTGAATTACACTCTGTAGTAGAATGTTTAGGACGTATATATGAAGTTTTTTCTTGTTTTTCGTTTGAGAACAAACCCTTAAAGTTTATAGAAAAAGCTAGTAGACACCCCGTATAAATAACATTTATAATGCTTAAGAAATACAAATTATAATTTCCCTTCTCTGAGAGGATTCTTATTTAAAAAATAAAAAAATAATAGTTAAAAAAATAAAATAAATTTGAAGCAGTAAAAGTTTTAAATATTTTATTTCTGTAAAATGATTTCGAGTTAAAATTGTTAAAATTATGTGTTTTTGTTAAATGATATACATAAATGAGTTTATTATCAAACATTTCCAAGATAGCTATAACAACCAACTGTTGCAACAACTAGAATAACCACTTTGATTTATTTACTTTTACACAACTAGGTATTATACTAAAAAGCTTTCCACTTTTTTAGAATTTTTTAATTTACCTCAACCTATTCATAATTTTTTTTAATTAGCAAATAAGCCTATAAATAAAAGAAATGTATATACTAAAATTTACTATGGGTTTTTAAAAATGTATTTTTATTAAAAATCCCATTAGGATTTTAAATAAAAGTGTATATTAAAATTTCAAAATTATCATATAAAAAGGTATTTTTTATGATTAGGTTTTTGCAGACTCAGCAATATATTGATTAGCTTTTAGTGGGTTATTTCTACGTGGTAATTTATTTTATAATTAATTTTTCGTGTTTGTTACTTATTATGTAAAAGGAAAAATGTATTATAAAATTTTTGCAATTACAAAATTTATTTTAAAATTATTTACGTTTTTATAAACCGGTATATTAACTTTTTTGCAAAAAATGCCTTTGTTTATTTGTTTCTTAACATATTACGCTACAATTTTTATTGTTAAAAAATAAAACTTTCTTAATTACATAATTTAAAGGCAACTCCAACAAATATTATATTTTAACAATAGTCTCAAACATTAATATACAAATAAGATTTGTCTTATAAGGCAGTTTTTATTTATCTTAAAACATTAGGTTTTTTAAAACAACACAGAAATTTAGTTATGTTTATATGTTTATCCGGTTTGAAGGACCAAATGTGTAATACATACCTTATTAATTTAAAAAAAGAGGACTAAATATAATTTAGATAAGAGAAACTAAAACATTTACCAACTTTTAAGGTGTAACCACACATAGCCGAGCAAGTGGCCGTGCGTTCCTGGTGAAATGAGGTGCAAAAAGTTTTGTATATAATTAAACTGCATTAATATAAGTCAATTATGCCATGCTTTCAATTACACTTAATCGTAAAATAAAGCTTCCATTCAAATAAGGTAACACAATTTTAAGATTCGACCACACATAACTACTCCGAGGCCTGCACCAGACCTTTATACGTAGGCTTTATTAACATCGACCGTGCAATCACACTGTTTAAGCGTGCGGTGGTATGTTAAGGTCACGATTCAGGTGACCTTGGTGTATATATTATAAAAATACTCAAAAACCCTAAAAAATTATTTTATATGTATAATAGTTCGTATAAGATGCTTACTATATTGCATTATAATAAGTAATAAATAATATGTATACTACCCATAGGCAAATAAACATAAACTTTACTAGAAAATCCAATAATTTACATCAAAATACCCCATTAATAACGAAGCTGTCAGAACATTTTAATCTTACTAAATTTATTGCTTAAGATAATAATTGATAAAGTATTAAATAGGCTTTAACCAACTACTCATTTAAGGAATAATGGCGTTTTGCTTATTAATTTTATACACTAATATTTATTAATTTAACATATTGTGACGTATAAAATTTTGGATTTACATATAAGGGCTTCTGACCTTATTACATAAATACATAAAAATGCAATTAAAACTAAATGTCTTTTTACCTAAACTGTAAAAGCTTAAGAAAACAATTATTTCTACATTTTTTTAAAAGAATTTGCCATACATTTATTTTACATTTTTACTTTAATTAACCCTTTTCTATTTGGTTTGACTTTGTAATCATTTTACTTTTAATCAGATTGTAAAATTTTGAAAGAATAAAGGAAAACCGCAAATTTTTAGGAAACGTGTATGTAAAGATTTATCTATAAGGAATCAAATAATAAAAAATAAAATTAAAAATTTTTTTAAAATAATGAACTTTAGACGTTTTTCAGCCGTCAATAAACATAAAATTAAATTATATTAAAAAAAATTAGTAAAGCAGTAAATGTATTTATAAGAAGTATATTATAAACCGAGAAACTAAAGTGAGACTTTTTATCCCGAAGTAAAAAGTTTTTAACCCGACCGAGGCAGGGATACAGTTCGTCAAGGGATAAAAAGACACTTAAGTTCAGATTTTTATACATAGTCATTCTTAACACTTTTGTACCCATTCCTTAAAAATGTGGTGCAAGAAATTGCGACGAGTTTCGATTTATTAGCGTAATGAGACAAGTGTTAAAACTGTTCCTGAAATTTTTGAACAACCAAATTAGCACGACATGTGAATAAGATTTAAGTGAGACACAGTTGGGGTTTCGTGGTGGTCTGGTGTCAAGAGAGGCTTTGTTGGCGGTATTTGTCCTTCTACAAAAGTGTAGAGATCAGGAAATAGATCTATATTTTATAGGTAACACCAAAACATTTGACTAGGCCAAAAATAGCAAATTACTAAAAATTCTTAAAAGACAAGGCTTAGATCTCCAAGACTCAAAAATTATACAGTATCTCTACGAACATCAAGTAGCCCTAATTACACTGAAGTGCTACGCCAGATGCAGTTCCAATAAAACGCGGAGGTAGGCAAGGGTATGTTCTAAGTCCCATGCTTTTTATTATGTTCTCCGAAATCATATTTTAAAACGCTTCTGAAGGTATAGAAAATGAAATAAAAGTCAACGGTTAACTAATTAATAACTTGCGATATGTCGACGACACAGTAATAATAGCTGACAGCTCTGAAGGCATCCAATGACAAACTTGGTCTGAAATCCGAAGATCAAAACAAAGTGCTAGTGATCAGCAATCACCCATATCACTCTATAGAGAATAAATTGTCCAAGTTTAAAAATGTATGTATCTGGGCAGCTGGATTATCAAGGATTTGAATCCAAATATAGAAGTAAGGTCTCGTATAGAAATGGCTAGGGCAAGTTTTCTAAAAATGCGAAATCTTTTATGCCAGAAATCACCAGACCTACAGATCGGATGCAACTTGGTCAAATGCTATATATACTCTACACTTTTGTATGGAGTTGAGTCGTAGACCCTAAAAGCTAGCACAGTAAATAAACTTAAAAAGCATTTGAAATGTGGGTGCACCGAAGAATGCTACGAATACCTTGGACTACCTATACAACTAACCAAGAAGTTCTTTGCCGTATAAACAAAAAGAGAGCTTTTGGAAAGTATAATAATAATGAGACATGACACGAGTTCTTACAGCTTCTCATAGAAAGTAAAATTGAAGGTCGACGAGGAACATAGACAATGCTCCTGGCTGAAAAACATAAGGGATTAAACTGGCTTGGACTTTAACACCTTACTAAGAATATATGAAAATAGAGAGTTTAATAAGCCTTACGGTAAACTTAAAACACACTCTATCATATTTTTTAATAAAATAATTAGTTTGCAAATTGGCCTTTTTGTCGTATAATATGTCCCCATAAATAGTGTTTGAGAAAGGTTAATGAAAATTTAATAACTACATGGCGGTTACAATTATAACCGCTAATAGAAAAATTTAATAAGGTTTTCGTATGCGCTCGTTCAGAAGTTTTCATTTTCGTGTAAATTTGTATTATGCAATATATTATTAATTATAAAGCAATATGTTCTTTTCGTTACAATTTAAACCTTTTTTTTTTGCTTTTTGTAGATTTATAATAAAATTTAAATTAGGTTGAAGGGACATAAATATTTTATTTTCGTTTAAGCCTGAAGGTGAAATTCGTCCCTACTTATTACACAAGACCATTTAAAAAAAAGTGGTATGATCTTAAGGTGTTCCACTAATTATAAAAAATTAAAAATTAATTATAAGTAAAAATTTTTAACCGCAAAAAAATTGTTTTATTTTTTAACATTTGAAAACATCTTACATGCCAATTAGAAGCTATAGGTTAAAACAAAGTTATGACTATTATAATTAATAAAAAAATATATTATTAAAAAAATATATTATAAGTATTTCTTAATCACAAGATTAAAACTTGCGCTTGAAATGGTTATATTTGTTTATTGCCAAATATTTTTAAATGTTTAACGACAACTTTTTTTGCAGTCAAATTTTTTTTCTTTTAATTAAGTTTTAAAATTAACCACCCTAAAAATCTAAGTAATACCAGTTTTTAAAAACGCTCTTGTTTAATAGGTGACTTATTCCACCCCCAGGCTAAGGCTTAGCTTATTTTATTATTATTTTATTCCACCCTAATTATAATTACTTAATATTTTTTCCTCATATTGGCACTTGTTTTTTGTTTTAAAACATTTTTGACCCTATATATAAAAATAAGCAATTCAGCATGTAAAAGCCTTTATGTTAATTTAGTATATTGTAATTTATAAATTACAAAATTGTGCATAATAAATAAAATTTTCAAAGTTCTATCCAAGCAAAAAGATAAAAGAATTTTAAAATGTATAAAGTTTAAAAACTTAAGTGCTAAACTTGTAGAAATTAATAATTTATAAACCGTATATTAGGCATGGCAATTTAGGTTCTTGGTAATAGTAGCCTGTTATTTATAGGTATGGCAACCAAGCCACCGGCCATAGGCGATAAATGCTTTGAATCCCTTCCACTATTTTACTGTGTACTCCCTTACAAATTCAGCGCTGCAACGAGCGCCAGCAAAACGAGATCAGGGGCTCCCGGCTTACCGCTTTCGCCTTACGTTGGACAGCGACGCGAACACTTCACATCCCACCTAGAATTTTTCCTATGCTTTGAATTCCCTATGGTCGGCCAGATGGTTTCCACACTTGTATAAGACTTCTAAACTAATTTACTTTTGCGTAAGCAAAATTTTTATAATAAACTAATTTTTTTACGACGGATTATTTAACTGTTTCTGTATTGTATACAGTAGGATTTTATTATAAGTTCTTTCCTCCCCCATTTTTCTCTTGGTAAAATAAAAGAAGATAAATATTTAAAAAAACAACTTTTAAACAATAATAAAACTTACTAAAAGGTTAAAAAAAATAATAATAAAAAAATCGGGTAATTCTATATTAAAGTATTAAATTATAAAAAGCATTTGTTATTACCCAACTTTTTTAAAATTATATTTTTAACCTTTTTAGTTTGTTTTTTTAACTGTTTATTTTTTAACCGGTTTATTATTATTACTATAAAATTGAAGATATGTTCTGTAGTTTGGCGGATTCATTTAATAGATGGTATTTATTTGGGTACACGCCAAAATAAAATTGAAAGTACTAAAAAACCAAAAAAATATTAAACAAGTAAAAGATAATTAAAAATCGACGTTTCGGTGGCAAATCTGCCACCGTTGTCAAGATAAATGTAATAAAATAATAAAAATAAAAACTTACTATTATTTAGGTTTTAAAATTCACTATTTTTCTGTTTTTTGGGATATTCTGAAAATCTGAAAAACTTTGACATTAAACATGTTTTGACATTTAATGTCAAAGTTTTTCAGATTTTCAGAATATCCCAAAAAACAGAAAAATAGTGAATTTTAAAACCTAAATAATAGTAAGTTTTTATTTTTATTATTTTTATTACATTTATCTTGACAACGGTGGCAGATTTGCCACCGAAACGTCGATTTTTAATTATCTTTTTACTTGTTTAATATTTTTTTTTGGTTTTTTAGTACTTTCAATTTTATATTACTATAAAATTGTTAAACATACACTAAAAAACACAGACTACAGTAAAAAGCACAAACACGTGTAATTTAATTGATTGAAAGCGAATTAAATGGCGAATTAAAAAAATATATATTTAGAATAGAACTAACCATGATCCCCTCCCAATGTGACAGTTTTGCTTGACCATCTGTAGAGCTTTTAACTAATTAAATAACACGTGCTTGTTATTTTTACTGTAATTTAAAAAACACTACTGGTACCTCTTTTAATTCGGAAAAAAGATTAATTGTGTCCCAAGGTTGTCAATTCTGAATGCGCCTTTTTATTATCAAACATCTTTCCCATCTAGAGGCAGCTTTGCCGCACGAACAACGTACGGCGGAGAGAAAAAATAGGTTAAGAACCTTTCTCTCTCGCGATCTTGACTAGATTTTTTAGGGGACCACCGCGGAAGTACACTTTTTCAAAGTTAAAAAAATAAAATCGGTTTACAAACGCCGGAGAAATCGGTCGGTTAAAAATGTCACTTAAACTACCTATTGATTATGTGGCGTAGTGCAAAGAAAACACTATCTTTTTTATGAAAAATGGTCACGTGGTACCTCGTCCGGTTACGTCTTACAATTATGGTTTATAACTCTGTACGGTAATATGAAGCTCTGCTACAAAAGTATTAAATAATACTGCACATTATTTGCTACAACAACGGAGCGAGTTTTACTTCAACGTGTACCTGGGGCCAATAGTGTTACACATTGTAACTGTGTAGATTACAATTGCATAAATTCTTACCAGATTTTTTCCGTGTAGCTGGCCAAGGCACTGCATCTTGCCGTCAAGGCCAACTAGAAGCCAAAGTAAAAGCTTACCTAACAACATTATTAAAATAGATTATTATCAAATTGTAAATAAGTCAAAAACAATACATTTTTAAAATAGACATTTTTATACAAACTTACCCTGTATCTATGTATTAACATTATTTTACAAACTTCATCTTTTTAATAAAATTGAATATTACACTTTACAACACTTACTATTTTCAACTGTTTTTTTAGGCTCCAGTACCTTGGGCTGCCATTTTCCGAGATGAAACAGTTTGGATGAACATCTTAGCCCAGTGGGGTGGCCTTTGGGGGCTTTTTACTTTAATGACACATGCTCCGACCTACTTTAAGTTTATACACGGCTGGAACATCAGAGCGGTAAGTGCTTTACAACACGGCATTTAAAAGACGACTGGAATTGCTAGATATTATTATTAATGGTATACAGGGTGTCCCTACTCTATTTATACACAAAATATATTTTTTGCTGTACAAGATACAGAAATAAGCCTTAAATTTAAAAAAAAATATTTGGAGACAGACATACATACTTATTTTATTGGAAGTATTAGTTAATATACAAGATAGTGTTTAAAGTTTCTTATTTTATTTAAACATTCTGTACATTTTAACAAATGTTAAATTTAATAAATTTTACATCAAAAATGTATAACCTTTATACCTTAAAATAATTGCTGGTTTTTGAGATATCAACAGCATCTATTGATATACCCATTACCGGTGAAAAGTAAAGAAAGAAAATAATATTTTGGTTCTGGTTTTAAATAATTTTGTCTGAGTAAGAGTGAAAAATATTATGGTAGCATGAAATTATTTTTTTTTAATTAGAATCACTAATGGGTGTGTCAGCAATTTATGTATTTTATTTAAGACGGGCGTCGCCAAACGAAACATAGGAATTTCCATGTAAATTTTAAGAGGGTTAATTACCGACATTCCTGTACACTTTACAGAAAAAGTGTAGAATCAGTTTTTAAAGAGACCAATCTGACAAACCGTCGTGACAAGTTTCAAAAATTGTAATATGCGAATCTTAAATTATTTAATTAAATATAATTGCAAAAGTACCCAATCTTCGGTTCAGGTAAAAATTAATTCTAAAATATAGTATTTATGCATTAATTTTATATATCAAAGTATAATTCCATGAAATTAATTCGTTCAAAAAATAAAAGAAGGGGGACATTAAAGAAATGCACTGTATAAACTTTTTCTTTATAAAATATGATTTTCAATATTTAATGAGTTTTTGTCGCTATTAAAAGCATTTTATATACCGCCAATTCTCAACAGCGTAGAGCGAAAAATGTAAGAGCACAGCCTTTGATTTTTATGAGAGTGCAAGGATAAAAGAACTTGTTTTTTTTATTAGCCGGCTGCAATATTCCTGGGGGCTGATTCTGGGCAATGGGAACGACGTTCCCTGGAGAATGAAAGGCGTGGTTCTCTCGGAATTTGACGAAGTTCTATTCTCGAAGATGGAAATCGGTTCGTACCCCAAAATTTTAAGAGAACGATGTTCTCATGCTTTGACCCAGTAGAACCGCCCATTCTCAAGAGAATAAAGATGTGATTTATGATATTTGAGAAATTTTTGATGTATTTTGTTTTTATAGGAAGATAGTTGTGTGTTTATTTATAAATTAAATAGGTTAAGTACCCTAAAAATACTAATTTAAATAAGTTTTTAATCTGATCATACAAAATTATAAGAAAAACAATTTTAATAAATAGTTAACATTTATTTTTTTTAATTTTGTATACTTTTACTTAACCTAACTTTTATAAAATAACAGTAAAATGGATCCGTACGTCCGGCGATTTTTTACATATATGTATATGAAAAATGCCGAATAAAAGTCAAAGTTAACCTAAGTTTAAGAATTATTTGTTTTATTGTTTAATATTATTTTTATTATTGATCAAAAAACAAAAATGAAACTGGGAGACACGTTTAACAACTACATAGACTTTGTCAAAGCTTTTTATTAATTAAAAAATATGTATAAACATCTTTTAGGAAAAGAAAGGTCAGAAGTATTTTAGTGACAAAAAAACTGATTGTTTCATAGAACTTAAACTAAAGTATTACCAATTAAAGTATGCATGTATCGAGGATGGAACAAGCTTTATGCATATTATCAAGATTTTAAAAATTGTTATTAAGTTCTCCCCTATGGCTCAAGTGTTACGAGCATTGACCCGTAAGCGACAGGTCCCGAGTTCGATTTGTGATAGATAAATAACTTTTTCTTTCTATTTATGTTTTTTTCTTGATAATTTCTTATACATGTTTTCTATTTTTTATTTTTTATTGTTCTTAATTTAATTTTTGGACAAATAATTTTCCACTTTTTAAGAATTTTAAGTTATTTAATCGCTGACTCTAATGCTGACAATGACGTCCTGATAAGTTATTTCTTCGCCTTTCCTGCCTGACAATATTTTTTTTATGTTTTTTACTGTTGTATATTATTGGGTCCATTTGACGAACTAGTTCTGTAATATGCATTTTTTAATTATAGTCCCTTGTTAAAGTGGCAAATCTAGCCACGAAACGTTGGGATAAATACATCAATAGTAGTTTAATTTGCCTGTCCCCATCCCGCTATATTACTCCAATTTGTTTTTCCGAGGGATGCTATTTACTAAACTACAATTTTAAAAAATAGAGCCACAAGAAACGAGACGATTACAGCACGCAAAATAAATAATTATTAAGATTAGATTAACTTTAACCATTTTTGGGGGTTTTTAATAGTTTTTATAAGCAATCTATCGAACGGCGGTTTTTTTATAATTAAGCAAAGCCGCCGGCAGTCGTTTAGCAAGTACTTTTATAATAATAGAAATAATGCTCAAAAACATATTTTTATACGTGAAGAAGAACTGTCACTGTCATCCCGCTTAACTTGGCAATATAACAAGTAACAAAAAATAAAAAGTTTATTGAACTGATATATGACAGTGCTCTCTCTTCTTTTTTATGTATATATTTGCACATTTTCTGTAAAAGAATGCACAAATTATTATTGGCAACACCGCACAGCTAGTTCGCTTAGGAATCGGATTCACAGGCGGCAAAAATAGGCGTTGTGAAAGCCCGGTAAACTGACGTGTGATGGGAACACTCATCTCTCTCTCAAGATTTTGTTTCCTTCCTTCAAGCTCCAGAATTAACCCCTCAGCAGAAAAGCGCTGCCGCTGGCCGCTGGCCGCTCGAAACGAACAAATATTATCCGCAAGGCGTTTCTAATGTATATAAACTGATTTAAACACGCTGTTTACCACAAAATTTTGTAGTCACTACCGGCAACCAGAGATTTAATATGCTTGTTATCGTGGACGACGCTTTAGAAGGTGTGATGAAAAACTAGCTTGGTGTTAGTTGTAAAGAAATAATTTTGGAAAAACATATTATTATATTTTCTAAATAAAGTCCTATTTACAATAATTTTAATGTATTTTTTTACAGACTGGAGTTCTTTCTGGACTACCCCATCTTTTAAGGATGGCATGGGCCTTTATTTTTTCGCAAATTGGAGATTATCTCTTACGGTCAAATAAAATGAGCAGATCAAATGTCAGAAAACTCGCCACTGCCATATGTAAGTAGACATAATTTAATCAATATCATCACCATCATACATCCAATTTTAAGCAATAGAATTTTAAAATAACCCTTTATTTAGAATTTAATAAACAATTTTAAAAAATATTATTTGGTACCCCACTATGTTAATTGCTAAAAATCATATATTTACTTTATTAAATATGCAACAAACCACAAAGATGTAAAACATTTTTACGACAGTGTATTGATAGAAATTCGTTTTTTAAATAAAATATCCTAATAATTTTTATTGCAATAAAATTTCTCAGGCCAAATTTAATAGGTTCACAATTTTTAAAATTTTATTTTTACTAGCTGCTTAGATATGACAACAGCACATTTTATCACATTTAGGTAAAAACTACATATGCGCTCAAATAACTCTGAAACTTAAGGTTTTTGGGCAAGTAGACTTAAACAGTGATATTATCGTTGTTGCCGGAATTTCCAACTTAGCTCTACACGTAATATTTTTGGTATTTTCTATTTATGTTATTTCCAATAAATGAACCGTTCCAACTTGAGTAAGATTTCAAATTTTTAAATTTCAATCTTTACACATTACCAAGATATGACAACACCGCAATTGCATTAAAGTGTGGCAACAATGCTAATATCAATGATCAATTAAAGATGCCAGAAAGCCCATAAATACCAATTTTTTTAGCTTTAGCGGTTTCAAAGATATTTAGGCGCGAACGCACTTTTGCTAACAGTGTAGCGTATCATATCTTGACAACTAATAGAGACAAACTTTTAAACATTAAGAAATGTCCTAAATTTATTTTGCTCAATTTTATGCAATAAAAATAGATGGACATTCTATTTGAAAATATTAAAAATATATGTCTAGTACAAAACTGGGAAATCTGGCAATAGATCCGATATCACTACTCAATTTAACTATCCAAAACACTTTAGATACCCAATGAGGTACTTTTTACAAACCCAGTATAGACTAGTAAAGCAACAACAAAGCTTGAGCAATGTATGAATTTCGAAACACAAATCACATTGAACTAAAATAGTTCTGGTATCAATAAGAGATAATACAGAAAGCAGGACCGTAATATTACTATACATACTAGGTTGAATCCCGTTGAATTTCGGCGGGTTTATAATTGCATAAAATGCAACAAATAAAACAAAATAAAACGGAACGCATCAATGGTACACCAAGCAGAAAAAAGCAACTAACCCCTAACGGAAATACCGCTCATATAAATTTACTATATAAAGCCTAAGTGACGCATATAGAGCGCTTCCGAATAGCTCAGGAGCATTTCGTTCTACTTTATGGCCTTCCAGTTACAGAAAGTGTTATGCACCTGAACTACTCCGTTTTTCTTTCCCCTTGCCCCTCATGCACCAGCCTCTCTTTTGGTTTTTGTGCTTCAAACATGTTTTTTATGGTTAAGGATAATTTTTAAAAAATTATCTGTTTAAAATGGAATTAGACATTAAAAAGTGATTATTATTATAATACCAAAAAAGTTAAAAAATACGAAATTTTAAATTTTTCTTAAGTTATCTCTCTTTCCTTGTCTAAGGATGCGTTCCAGTGACTAACTTTTATAGCAGATCACGAGCTTCAAGCCCTGGAGCGTGACGCACAAAAATTTTCGTCACTGGAAACCCTTAATATTAGTTACCCCCTATACCATTGAATATCGTGCTTCAATTATAGGTTTGATCCAGCAGGATGTCGGCTGTCACAAATGTTTGCAACCATTTGCGCACGTCAAATTTGTCGTTCCAGCAGTGCCATGTTTGTAACATTAGCTATACAATTCTTTGTTGTTCCAGCAGTAGTTTAAAGATGTTGAAAACGTGTTGAAAACTATTTGAAAAGTTGGCAAACTTTCTTCAAACATTACTGACAAATTTTTAACCTAACCTTTTTTGTATTGACGTATAAGCAGTATGCACAATTTGTTTATTTTTCGACTCAGCAGAAAACTGTTGCCAACATTTCTGCCTTATGTTTGTAACAATTCTTGCATTTTTACGATTGTTGCTAACATGTTTTCAACATTCCACTGAAACAAGCCTAATGTATGTGTTGTGCGATCTTAGGAGCGTGCATTATTTGGGCAAGTTTTGCAGCAGTTTTTATAGGAGGATCATTAAAAAAAGATATCATGTAAATTGTAACAGTACACATCTCGGGTGCTTGCTTAAAAAATTAGCTTAGCGTTTTAATTAATTTTATTAATTAAGTATACAGAACACGGAGAGTGTCGTATTGGAAAATTTCGAAAACCAGTAAAGATACGTTTTTCATCCTTATATGGCAAATATATCATTTTTCCTCATATTGACGCACTGTGCGTGTCAGCTTTTTACATACCGGAATTATTTATCTCTCTACCTGATGGTATTCTACACGCGTTAGACCGTTTTTTTTAGAAATTAACTGTAAAACTTTTGACCTAGCTAATGCTGTATTTAAATAGAACAAAGTTTTAAAAAAGCAAAACATTTTTTTTAGTCAAAATTAAAAGGCCTACTGGATATTTTTACTGATTTTTTTCTGTAAATACAAGAAACCTTGGGAATCTGTTTTGCATAAAAAAATTTAATTTATCCGAGCTTTTACATAAAAGCAAATCCTTTAAATATGTCACACCTTTTTACCAGTTGATGCATGTTTTATTTCTAGATAAAAGGTAAAAAACTCTACAAGGATTTTCATTTTTATATCCGGATTTGGTGCTTTTTTAAGGAACTTTTCTATGTATTATTTAATATTATATTCTTAGACGTGTTTTCTTTAAAATATGGGTTTTTTTCCTTATAAATAATTCATTTAACTTTTTGTATGCAAACATTATTAGCTTAGGGTAAAATTTACATAAGTAGTAACACAAAAAGTAAAGATATATTTTATATACTTTTCCACGACCGTTAAAAAAAACGTTGTTTTTTAATCGTTAACATAAAGGTAAAGTACTCCATTTTAGTTCACTACATAATTGTTTTAAACCTTTTTTACATTTTAAATAAATTTTTTGTTTTAATGCCTACTACAATCGACTTATATAATATCAATTTATGCAATGTAACAGTAAACGCGACATCAACTAACCCTAACTGTCAAGTTATCTTGAATTTAGTCGTTATTTCTTTTAGTTTATTTGTCACTAGTTTTAAACTTTGACAGTTTTTAAATAAATTAATTATAAATTACTAAAAATTGATAGTAATAATGAATTTGGATGACTAAGAAGCTGAAAAGGAATTTATACTGTTTTAGTATTATTTTTACAAAAAGTAAGCTCATACAATTTTTCAAAATTAAATAATGAATGCATAGTTATGAAGAGGATAGTTGTATATTAAAAAATAGGAAGGCTATGATTTTTTGTTGCGATATAAAGGCTGTGCTGCAAAAATTAAAATGAATAAGTTTAGATAAATACAACATGTATAAAATGATATTTTGGGAAATTTTTATATGGTCGTGAAACAAATATAGTATGTAACACATGCATAAAGTGTCTTTTGTCTACTCATAGGATTGCCGCACTCACCTGTCGGCTCGTGCTGTAAAACATCCCATTCGTAAAAAAAGTATCACTTTATGCACTTCTTACATAAATTACTATTTTTTTATTTTTATTTCTCAATATAATATTTTTACAAATTTTAACCACCTTTTATATTCTAAGGCGACTTTTAACATAGTTTTTAAAATTTTAGATAAAGCAATTTTTTTCATGTAAAATTACTTTTTTCAAAATATTTAAAATAAATAATTCCATGGGAATAGTAACCTCCATTCGTAGACACACTGTATACAGGGTTTCCAAGAATAGGATGGCAATCTCTTGGATTCATATAGGACATACAAAAATAATGTGACAAGGTTATTTAAAATATTTTCCTAAAGTCCTTCTATACAGAGATATATGCCATTAAAGGACGCCACTGAAAATCGTTTTTTTAATAACTTTTATATCAGTTGGTATAATGAATTACTTTTAAATATAATAAATTTTAGTTGGGGCTCATTTAAATGGTATCCTAGTAAAAATTTGCCATTTTTAGTTCGCCAGGGTCGGACTAACCCTTAGACAATAGTACTAATTATTTTTACACCTTGTATAATAAAGAAATAAAAATAATTTTTAAATAGCCTACATTTAAAGGTACCTGTCCAATATCCATATAGTAAAGCTATTTTGAGAAAAGCAACATTTGGTTTAAATAGGTTTGAATTTAATAATATAATTTGTCGGTTTCCTCTTATTTTATGCATTGTCTAGCTTTTTATTAACACTATTCTGTAAGGGTTAATCCGCTCCTGGCGAACTAATAAAGGCAAAAATCGTAAGCTTCACAGTCACGAAACTCTTCTAATCCAATACCCGAAATATTTGTTTAGCCTTATGATGTTATGACTCAACCTTAACCATTTTGAGCAAAATGTTAAAAAATTGCATGTAAGATATTGTGGTACACTTGTCCGACAAAAAAGTGAAGCGTTCGTCCAGTCTGACACCCGAAACATTTGACATTGACAGGCTTGGTTAAAGCGCCGCTTCCATATATGGCGGTATTTGTGGTAGGCACCCGCCCCCCAAAAAAGGTTTTAAAACTGTTCTTTTATAAAATTCATTTTAATACTAGCCCAGGGACCATAATTTTGTTTATCCAACACTTACATATAATATCTACATAATTGATCAGATTTTGAGGATATAAAGTGTACTATAAGTCACTAGTGAGCTAAAGTACCCTTTAGCTCACTAGTGAATTATAGACAAATCCGTAGTTACCAACAAAATGCATTACAACCAAACAAGCTTGCTTTCTAAAAATACAAAATTTTGTTGCTGGTGTTGACAATGACAAGTAACAAATAATGGATGACGTTTTCAAATTATTTTCGATATTAAAAACGATTTATACGAAAGTGTTGAATAAAATTTTGTATTAGACACGTGAGTTATTACATATAAGTCACTTATCTAATAAATAACTATTATACATTGTGTCATTTCATTTAATATGGTAGTTAGTAAGCTTAAAATAATACTACATATTACATATGTATATGCAAAACTGATTTTGAATTCCTTTTATGTCTACCAAAATATTTGCAAGACCACTTAAAATAATTAGTAAAAATATATTTTTATTAAAAAAACCTTTTTATATTGTAAACAAGATAAAAATATCCTAAATATATTTTGTATCCTCCTTTTTTTTATCGTCGTGTTTAACAGCTTTGTTGTTTAGACACACAGCGTTTTTGCATCCGGCCAAATTTTTTATAGAAAATAAACGACATGGGCCAAATAAAATACAAACAACTTAAATAGGAATAGTCATAAAGTTTTTTGTATTTGAGTTGTAAAAAGATTTACGTTTTGTTCAAAGATACTAAATGGATTAGAATTGCAAATAAACATATTTTCCTTGATTTAGGTCAAAGCTTAAAATGCTAATAAATTAATAGTTTTTTTTTTAACAAGCCTATATTTGAATAAACTAAAAGGACTAAAATAAATGTTTTTCTTTAAAACTTTCACTACACAAATATGACATCATTACACAATTTATGTGATATAAAAGCTTGTTGTGAGATTAAAAAATGAAAAAAGTTTAGAGCAATCAGATCAAGTTATTTTATTTATTTAATAACGCCATATATTTATAGTAAAAGTTTTAAAGAAAACGTTTATTTGATTCTTTTAAGTTTATTTTTAATTTATTTTTTACTTTTAAGTGATCGCTAAATAGGTTTCTCTGTCTTATTATCCTATTTAACGCATTATTGTTACAAGATATTTTGCCGGGTAATTTTAAATCCTCTAGCTGCAATACAATATATATAAAATATCAAGGACTTCTTTTATTTGATACTTATATAATAGAAAATAGCCTGAAATATTGGATTAATGTAATGAAATCACAACTGGGTTTTTATTTTATAAATATTTATTTAAAGATGATTAAATATTTATAATTAACAAATATAAAATTACTTATTACTCTAATTGACATCTTGAGAGAGAGAGCGAAAGAGAGTTCTTCTTCTTTTTTATTTATAGCTACAACTACTTAACTTAAGTCTAAAAGTACCTATGGTTACAACAATAAAAATACTTAGAGATATAAACTACCTAGAAGTGAATTCAGCGTATATTCCAACATGATGTTACTTTATTTTTAAGGTACTCCCAGCAAGCCCTTTCATTCGATACCCATATTGTAGAAATGCATTAAACATACCTAGTCCTTCATCTTAGGTGTTTCGCCATGTTAGATTTGGAATGACGTCACTTTAGTTTATCCAGTTTCTCACACATCTCTTTTATTTGATACCCATATCGCACAAGTGCATTTAAAATGTTCGCCATCTTGGGTGTTCCACTATGTTGGATTTAAAAAATGTTACTTTTTTAAAGTTACTCCCAGCAAGCCCTTTTTGGATGTGCATTAAATATAACTAGTTCGCTATCTTGGGGGTTTCGCCATGTGGATTTTAAAATGACGTCACACAGCTAGTCATTGCATTGTCATCCAAACCTAACGCGTATACCGAATTTTACCTCAATTGGTTAAAGATAAATGCTTTAAAATTGAGTTGCAAGATTCCAACGGTAAAATAAAAGCTTTTAAAAATAAACAAAGCACAACAATTTGGCTTTTGTCAAAGATTAGGGAGAGACATATAAAAAGAAATAAAAACCTATAGAATTTAAAAAGGAAAACATGCCTGCTAAGAGCTCGGTAGGAATTAAATTATGGAAATCAGCATTTATTTAAAAAGTGCCCACTTAAATAATTTACTTTTAGTCCCTAGTATCAGTAATTTTAAGTGAAAATATCATTCTTATTTTTTTACAAATTACTTAAAGGGCATTAGGTGCTTTGCTAAAAACCTTTGTATTTGATTTATTAAAAATTAATTCAGTGGACTCAATATTTATTTAATATTTGATTTTACAGGATACAACTTTAAACCAAAAATTATAAATTACCTTTTTTTCTTCTTTTTTCATACTGTTTTCTTAGCAACAAACTTTAAATTTTTCGGTTCAAAACATTATAGTTATTTTTGTCGGGTGGGCGTATGTATCGTACTCATTTAAAACTTTGTTTCGGCCATTTTTCGTAAACTTTTTACGTTTCTGTACAAAGCAAGTGAAAAATTGTGTAAACAAAAGTACATATTAACCGTAAAAAATAAAAATCATAATCATAACCAAAAAGTTTATTGGGCTTTGACGCAATGGTTTGAAAACATACATTTTCTTGACTCATATTTATATTGTCATTTTCGAATATGGTTTGAACCACTGAGACGAATGCGGTAAGCAAGAAAATTTTACTTGGATATTTTTGATTCTAATATATAAAATAATATTTTAACGAAACTAAACACATTGTAATAAATAGTTTACATAGTAAAGATATATTTTTTTAATAAACAAACAAAACTTTTTGTTAAAGATTACTTCCAATAGGCTTAATCCTTCTCTTTATTTGTTTTTATGTTAACAAAACAACTTAGCAATTTCATATATATATATATATATATATATATATATATATATATATATATATATATATATATATATATATATATATATATATATATATATATATATATATATAGGTGAATGGTTCTTGAACTAGATAGCGCACTTTTTACCTACCACCTTTAACCTCTCGATGCTATGGCTGGTTGTTTTTAAATTCCTTGGTGAGATGGCACCGGTGTCTGTATTATTAGTTCTGGGATACAGAAAGAATATTTACAGTCAATCGGGGCATCATCAAGGTGTCTATCGACCTGAAGCGGTTTGACAAGTTTTAACGAAGACGAAACACGTGTCACCATCTTGGTCGGGCCCGGGGTATTCCATTTTGTTTTGGAGACTCCGTAATTTTTAAACAAACAACCATAGTAGCCGAATTCCTACAGGGTATTATTTATCTATTTATTTTTACAGTCATTAATGAGCCATATGCCCAAAGAACTTTACCTTTTATTATATATATATATATATATATATATATATATATATATATATATATATATATATATATATATATATATATATATATATATGTAGAGTTATCATTCCGGGAGAATATCCGTTCGTCGTTTGTATTCCTTGCGGAACTTCGCAAACGTTCCGCACACTTTCAATGCTATGATGTCAGATGATTGACATGTCAAATGTCAATCATCTGAAATCAGTTAGATAGCATTGAAAATGCCAAGTGTGATCTTGGCGAAACAATTTTATTAAAAACCGGTTAGCCAGTTTTGCTTTTTTCGGTTTTTGTCAGCCTTAGTTGAGAGCACTTTGTGCCACATAAAATCTGAAACATTAGAAACCTGCATCCTATCCAACCCTATATTTGATCAAAATCTTAGAATTATGTAGCACTTCTCAAGAACATTAGACTTGCGAGTAATTTAGATAGAGCTGTATCAACGACAATTATAGCTGTAATAAATGTAATCTCCACTTTTAGACAAAAGTGGACTAAAAAATTGTGCAGAGAAATATTTGAATCGAATATACAAAAACTAAATAAATGGTTCTATTCCATACATTTTAAGAAAAAAGCATATCTAGATAAATTGTGGCAGTAAAAATATAGCTGCAATCTTTAATATCCATGTACATTAGTCAGGTCTGGCTAACGTTGAAAAAGCAGTAAAACAAATTTAAAAATTAATGTTGACGCAGTAAAAAGGGTTTGCCCTGAAACAGTAAAATTGTATTATCCCTAGTTTTTACGGCTAAGGCTAGACAACTTAAATATATCAAACTTAAAAATAAAAATACACCATGTATAAAATACACTCCCCACAAAAATTATTGCAATAGATAGATTTTTCCATAGGCTTTAATACAAAAATGGTTTAATTTAAATGGCCATATGTTTTTTAGTAACCAAGTATTCAAGACAATTAAAAAACTGTTAAGAAAAGTAAAGCTAAAACTAACTAACCAACTAATCAGAACTAAATGTTGTTGTTTGCTCTTAACAATACATCCTACGAAAGAAAAAGTTTTAAAAAATATTAATAATTTTGAATCGCCCTGTATAATGTACTGTTAAAAGGAAGTTATCAAATTTAAAATTATAAAGTTTAAGAATAAAATAAGCTCTATTCGCCGCGCTTGTCGCTGCTCCTGTGGGGTCGGCCTTGCCGATCACCGGAGTTAAGCAGTGAGGACCGCGGCCATAACTTAAATGGGTGACCGGGCACGCGGTGTTTTGCTCGGGGGTGAACGAACGGACCGAGCAGCAACCATTCACGGTATGGAATGAATGGTGTGTTAATAAAAAGAAGTAGGGGTCAAGGCATAATAAGCCTTAAAGCTGCAATGCACCACCTAGGGGGCGACAGTCGAACCTGGGTGGAATGACCCCAAGTGGTTGAAAAAAGGCTTTATTCTATTTACAGATAAAATTACTCTCCCAGTCAACAGGACATCGTACAGGGTAATTAAAAATTATTTATTTTTGTCAAATATTTCTAATTAACCTGTGTAATTATGAAAAGAGGTATGGACATTTAAATTAGGCCATTTTTTGTATTGAAGCTTATGGAAAAAATCCAGCTAATGCGATCATTTTTGTAAGCAGTGTTTATTTAAATATTTGTCACAAAGAGGAAATTAAAACAAAAAGTAAGATAAAGGTGTTTTAAACATAAGCAGTCAAACAAAACACACATTACTGACTTCTAGTTAGAATGTAAGATGGTGTAGAAATAGAATTTCTCAAACGTCGCCAAGATTCTTAGTAGGTAATCTCTTGACATCATAGTATATGTGACAAATGCAATATATTTTATGCATAATTTTAATACATCAATACTACTAGTTTCGAAGTTCTTCGTTATGTTTCTTATAATAGGCATGATGACAATTTTTAAAAAAGTGTTCTATGTTGGATGGTAATTATTTAGGTACACGCTAAAAATTTTATTAAAAGTACCAAAAACCAAGAAAAAAATTAAAACAATTAAAAGATAACTAAAAATCGACGTTTCGGTGGCAAGTCTGCCACCGTTTTTAAGATAAATTTAATAAAAATAATAAAATTGAAAATTAACCATTAAGTTTTGAATTTTAAAATTTTTATCTTTTTCACAATATTCTGAAAACCCTTTGACATTAAATCTCAAAGAGTTTTCAGTTTCAGAATATCAAAAAATAAATAAATAAATTTAAAACCTAAATATTAGTTTATTTTGATTTTATTATTTTAATTTAATTTATCTTGACAACGCTAGCAGACTTGCCACCGAAACGTCGATTTTAATTGTTTTTTACTTATTTTAATTTTTTAAATTTTTGGTACTTTTAATTAATTTTTTTCCGTGTACCCAAATAATTACCATTCATTAAATGAGTCCACCAAACTACAGAACATACGTTCAATTTAGGTAGTGTTCTATGATGTTCAAAAGAATGTGCTATTTAAAAAAAAGTCATATTTGCAAAAAATAATATGTAGTTTAATAGAAAATATTACACATTTAATTTCAAATTCCAAATACCTGCTAAAATGTACATTTTTATAATGGCGTCGCTGTTTATATAAAAACTTTTTATTAATAAATTTTAGAAATAAAAATAAAAACATAAACTTTGGTAAAAGGGGTACCTCCATTTTTGATAATATCGAACATTTTTATATGGACAAGATGCTTGGTATTAAAGGTAACATTTAAATATGCAAACTTGTTCATTAGAAATATTTTTTTTTATTTTCTATGTACTAACGGTAAAAACTTGGGTTTGTACATGAGTGCCTACTTATTTTAAAATGTAACTTGTTAAGAAAGGTCAAGAACTGTCAAAAGAGCGAAAAGTTACAAAAACGCTTGTTATCGCAAAAAAAAGTTTTTCTCTATTATTATCTAGGGTGCATATTTAAAAATTATTTATTTTCTAAACATTTTTTTCTTAATTTTTTTATGGTCCGAACTTAAGTAGACACGCTGTATCAAAAATGTAAAACATCCGTAGTAATAAAAAATATATATAAATTTATCCTAAATAAATATTTCCATGTTTGTCAACTGAAATATAACCAAAGACGAAATAAATAAAATGTATTGTGTACTCAATTATATTTAAATCCTGCTGCCTCACATACATATATTACATATTTACAGACAATTTTAAGCTTCTGTCAATATTTGGAAATTCTGATTTATTTTTGCAACAATATAGATATTTACTTAAGCTTCTAAACTAACTGAACATAACAGAGGGAAAATTTAAAAGTTGGTATAAGAATTTTTTTTGTTTAAAATAATCCAAAACTAAATTAATACTTGCTCATTGGTGCTTTTTGTAAAAACAGCAATAAAATGTATATGATTGGATTATAAAACCAAAAATGCTTCTAGTGTAATACCCTAAAAACACAATTATGTTTGCTGTGGCGAAAAGTTTTACTGATACTTATACTTACTACAAGAAAAGCCTAAATTTCTGTTTTTAAACGGGTTTACCCGTTTATTTATTTGTTTGTTATTTGTTTGGGTCCTGGCAACAGATCAATCTAAAATTTGGTAAACACTCTTAATCTTGATGGCAATACGGTATATTACATTTTTATGATTGTAAATCCAAGATGGCCACCGATACAAAATGGCGGAATACATAATACTTCGCAACAACCTCAATAAGGGTATCAAATGAAAGGGTTTGATTGGTAGAATAGAGGTCACTATGAAAAAATTAAAATTCAAAATGGCCGCCACCACAATATGGCGAATTACATATTTTCCACAACTACCTCAATATGGCTATTAAATAGAAAGGCTTGATCGGTAGAATAGAGTTTACTATAAAAAGAAAAATAAAATCCAAGATGGCCGCCACCACAAAATGGCTGATTACATGTTTTTTTTTTCACAACTACCTTAATGTGGGAATCAAATTAAAGGGTTTGATTGGTAAAGTAGAGCTCACTTAAAAAAATAAAATCCAAGATGGCCGCCGTCACAACATGGCGGATTACATATTTTTACAACTACCTCAATGTGATTATCTAATCAGAGGTTTTGGTCATTAGAATAGAGCTCATTCTAAAATAAATAATCTTAATAGGATAAGAGGTATCAAAAACGGTTTTATTGTTCTAAAAGCTAAAACATTGGCAAATGCATAAAATTTGAAGACCAAGAAAGAAAGGTCCTCATGTCAATAAATCCTCTTATGTTGTTTTGCGTCCCACAATAATTTAAAAGACCAAAAAAGGTCTCACATCTATTCATAACACAGACGAAAATCTTTTACATTAACCCTTCTGACGTTCCACGTTACAGGGGCGGGCAGGCATTCTTTAGGAGGGGCTCGAGCCACCCCAGGCACCCCCTGGTGTCGCCACTGTTTACGTGTAAATAAATAGAAAGCATTTTTCGGCATGGTCTTTTCGTATTGCTTTTATCAAATTCTGCATTAAAAAATTACCTTAATAATTTATTCTTAAATAAGGAATCCGACCATGCCGAAAAATGGGTTATTTTTATTCACGAAACCGTACATCAAATAAAAATGTCAAAAGATTAAATTTCTTTCAAATTAAACAATAGCGAGCCATTTTTTGTTAAAAAAATATTTACCTTAAAAACCTTATGGACAAAACTGGTAAATATTAATATTTTTCTTGTATGCCAAAAATGTCTTTTGGTGTATAGGAGGCGTCTACCAATTTTTCAAAAAAATTCTATATCTGAATTTGAATAAAAACTATATTAAATAAACTATATATATATATATATATATATATATATATATATATATATATATATATATATATATATATATATATATATTAAAGCACAAGGAAAAAATTCCCTACTGTCTTGGTGTGTTATACAAAGTATTTTACTTCCTTTAAAGACAGTTAAAAGAAAACATCCTGCTTTTTTTTAACTTAACGTGAATACCTGCATGTAAACATTCCTGATTGGATTATTTACATACATCCTTTTGGTTGCTCTACTGGCCGATATCCCAATATCTATTTGCTTAACCAGTATTTTATGTTTTCTATAACAATAAATTTAAAAAGATATAACTATTTACATTTTTTTTAACAACAACTGAATTTTTTAAAAAATAAAATAGTCCTTGACCTTTACGATATTCTTACTTAATTTTTTTTTTTTTTTTTTTAATAATCCGGTCTGAAATAATCTCTAACTTGCTTTTAAATACAACTTTTACCCAAGGCAGGAATATTTAAACCATTAAGTAATCTTATATAAGGTTTAAAAGAGCTTTTAAAGCAGGAGAAAGTTATTAAAGTTTAGAAGCCCAATAATGACGGTTATACAAAATTATTACATAACTTGTTCTGTACAACTTTTTTCAAAACATTTTAAAAAGACATTTTAAAATAAGGTTTAATTTTAACATAAAAAAACTCTCTATATGGTACCGTCACCATATAGACCAACACTAATGGAAAAAATACATATTTTTTACCATTTGTGGAATTTAAAGGTCAGTTTATTACCAATAAAAAAGAATATTATTGTAAGTTATAAAGAGTATATTTCCTAAAACACAAATGTTATAAAATTTCTTTAATAGTAACTTATGTAACGTGTAATAATGTAACAAGTAATGTAATACTTTCCCATAAAGAAAAGAACATACTTTATGCATGTGTTGCATACGATATTTTTTAGCGACCGTATAAAAATTTTCTAAATTGACATTTTATACATTTATTATTTATGTAAACTAATAATTATTGTTAATTTTTGTAGCACAGACATTATATTGCAACATGGCCCTCATTTATTTAAGAAACTCTCTATTAAAAAAACAATGGAGAACTCAAAAGGCGCGTTTTGTTGCACTCTTCTGGGTTGAGAAGGAAAAAAATTAAACGTCAATTGTAAAAAGGCGTCAACATAACCTTAAAGTAAAAAAAATCATCCCAAAAGGAAAAGATAAATGCCGTAATATAAATTAATTTAAATTATAAATATTTTGAGTGTTGTGAATATTCTTTCAAAAGAAGGAGAAACTTTAAAATCATTGATGTATTAACAGCTGTTTCTTCCCCCACTCCAAACCAACATTCCACCAGCTCTACGGTCAAAATAGTCGATAGGACTGGTGGCCGCAGAAACCGGTGGAATGTGCAAGAAAACGCTATTTTTGTACCATTCTGATTCCGGAATGGCAGCAATAAAACGCACCTATAGCAAAACAATTGCAGTAGACATTAAAGCCAAGCACTTAATCAGAGTGTGACAAAAAGCGTTAGAATGCGTTAAAAAGTTACTTATTTAATATTTTATGTATAGACCAGTGCCGAAGCCTTTAAAAGAGGTAAAAAGTGAAAAAATATATATATAGTAGGATATACAAAATATAACAAAATTAAAGAAAATATAAATAGGGGCTATTTAAATTTGGAAAGGGGGAAGGGGGAATGTTAAATGTAAATTACGGTTTTACTACATTTTTGGCGAAACTTCAAGTCCTATGGAAAAAAGTTAAATGGCAAAGTAGTAAGCAATAAAAGGTCCACAATTTTTGTATTTACGCTTTTTTAACATAACTTAAAAACTTATAAAATAATTAAATAACCAAGTTTTTGATTTTTAATTTAATCTTTTACAAAAAAATAAATTATTTTCACAAAATTTGGTGAAAACGTAGCTTTGCATATCCCAAATAAAGTGTAAATTGTTTGGTTTGAAAAAGTTATTTTTCACATTATTTTATTGCCTAAAACTTTGTGATTTAACTATTTTTATAAGAATTTTATTTTTGCCGAAAATCAAAAACTTGACTTAACGTGGATAGTAAAATTTTGGTAAACAATTTTCTTTAACATAAATAATAATTTTGCCTGTTTGCCTAGAGGTGAGCATAATATAAAATACTTCATATTTTTTATCAAAAACTATTTTTATTTTTCTATTGCTCTTATGTCTTTTTAAAATTGTTTTGTGTTTTAAATGGATATTTCTTTGTTATCCCATTTTAGATAAACAGTTTAAGGAATAAGAAAACATCACATATACGTAACTAAAGGAAAATAAAAAGTTTTCCACAGGAAATCCGCCTTTCCTGTTTTCCTCATGTGTGTAACTATCCGTGCGCTCTATTTACAAACCATCTTGTTTGAAAAGTAGGTACTATGATTTACAATATTTTTAATAATATTTTCCTTTTAAATGATGAATAGCAGTTCAGGGTCTTTTAAAAATAATACGTGGGTGTTCTGATAACCTTAACAAACAATTTCGTAAGCAGCAACAAATTTTTAGATTAACTTTTACCTAGAAAAATCGAAGGTTAAGTTGGCGTGAGCGGTTTTTGTAAGTTAACCGATTCCTAATCTTTCTGGACTTTCAGTTTATAATTTGTTGCTGACTGTTTACACCTTGACAAACAATTTTGTGAGCAGCAACAAATTTTTAGAATAACTTTTACTTAGAAAAATCAAAGGTTAAGTTGGCGTGAGCGATTTCTGTAAGTTAACCGATTCCTAATCTTTCTGGACTTTCGGTTTATAATTTGTTGCTGACTCTTTACACCTTGACAAACAATTTTGTAAGCAGCAACACATTTTTAGAATAACTTTTACTTAGAAAAATCAAAGGTTAAGTTGGCGTGAGCGATTTTTGTAAGTTAACCGATTCCTAATCTTTCTGGACTTTCGGTTTATAATTTGTTGCTGACTGTTTACACCTTGACAAACAATTTTGTGAGCAGCAACAAATTTTTAGAATAACTTTTACTTAGAAAAATCAAAGGTTAAGTTGGCGTGAGCGATTTTTGTAAGTTAACCGATTCCTAATCTTTCTGGACTTTCGGTTTATAATTTGTTGCTGACTCTTTACACCTTGACAAACAATTTTGTAAGCAGCAACACATTTTTAGAATAACTTTTACTTAGAAAAATCGAAAGTTAAGTTGGCGTGAGCGGTTTTTGTAAGTTAACCGATTCCTAATCTTTCTGGACTTTCGGTTTATAATTTTTGCTGACTCTTTACACCTTGACAAACAATTTTGTAAGCAGCAACACATTTTTAGAATAACTTTTACTTAGAAAAATCGAAGGTTAAGTTGGCTTAAGCGGTTTTTGTAAGTTAACCGATTCCTAATCTTTCTGGACTTTCGGTTTATAATTGTTGCTGACTCTTTACACCTTGACAAACAATTTTGTGAACAGCAACAAATTTTTAGAATAACTTTTACCCAGAAAAATGGAGTGTTAAGCTGGCGTGAGCGGTTTTTGTGAGTTAACCGACTTCTAATCTTCCTTGACTTCTGGTTTATAATTTGTTGCTGACTCTTTACACCTTGACCAACAATTTTGTGATCGGCAACAAATTTTTAGAATAACTTTTATCCAGAAAAATGGAGTGTTAAGCTGGCGTGAGCGGTTTTTGTGAGTTAACCGATTTCTAATCTTTCTTGACTTTTGGTTTATAATTTGTTGCTGACTCTTTACACCTTGACAAACAATTTTGTGAGAAGCAACAAATTTTTAGAAAAACTTTTACTTAGAAAAATCGAAGGTTAAGTAGGCGTGAGCGGTTTTTGTAAGTTAACCGACTTGTCATCATTTTTGACTTCTGGTTTATAATTTATTTGCTGAAACTTTACACCTCGACAAACAATTTTGTGAGCAGCAACAAATTTTTAGATTAACTTTTACTTAGAAAAATCGAAGGTTAAGTTGGCGTGAGCGGTTTTTGTAAGTTAACCTATTCCTAATCTTTCTTAACTTTCGGTTTATAATTTGTTGCTGACTCTTTACACCTTGACAAACAATTTTGTAAGCAGCAACACATTTTTAGAATAACTTTTACTTAGAAAAATCGAAAGTTAAGTTGGCGTGAGCGGTTTTTGTAAGTTAACCGATTCCTAATCTTTCTGGACTTTCGGTTTATAATTTTTTGCTGACTCTTTACACCTTGACAAACAATTTTGTAAGCAGCAACACATTTTTAGAATAACTTTTACTTAGAAAAATCGAAGGTTAAGTTGGCTTAAGCGGTTTTTGTAAGTTAACCGATTCCTAATCTTTCTGGACTTTCGGTTTATAATTGTTGCTGACTCTTTACACCTTGACAAACAATTTTGTGAACAGCAACAAATTTTTAGAATAACTTTTACCCAGAAAAATGGAGTGTTAAGCTGGCGTGAGCGGTTTTTGTGAGTTAACCGACTTCTAATCTTCCTTGACTTCTGGTTTATAATTTGTTGCTGACTCTTTACACCTTGACCAACAATTTTGTGATCGGCAACAAATTTTTAGAATAACTTTTATCCAGAAAAATGGAGTGTTAAGCTGGCGTGAGCGGTTTTTGTGAGTTAACCGATTTCTAATCTTTCTTGACTTTTGGTTTATAATTTGTTGCTGACTCTTTACACCTTGACAAACAATTTTGTGAGAAGCAACAAATTTTTAGAAAAACTTTTACTTAGAAAAATCGAAGGTTAAGTAGGCGTGAGCGGTTTTTGTAAGTTAACCGACTTGTCATCATTTTTGACTTCTGGTTTATAATTTATTTGCTGAAACTTTACACCTCGACAAACAATTTTGTGAGCAGCAACAAATTTTTAGATTAACTTTTACTTAGAAAAATCGAAGGTTAAGTTGGCGTGAGCGGTTTTTGTAAGTTAACCTATTCCTAATCTTTCTTAACTTTCGGTTTATAATTTGTTGCTGACTCTTTACACCTTGACAAACAATTTTGTGAGCAGCAACAACACACTCTTTCCGCGATCTTCGAGTAGTGCGGTTCATGTTGACGTAGAGGTCTACATAGACCTTCCGGGTAGGCGATTGAAGGCATCGTACGAGCGTGACTGTACCCTTGGGGATCGAGAAAAGATTCACGCTAGATTGGGGCTTCTTTCTTCTGGGGCTAAGCGCTGTGAGTGAAGATTCCTAAAGCCTGAAGTTTTTACGTTTTGGTGTTGAACACATGGTGTCCTCGTATGGTCGAGGAGGTGCGCACGCCTGCGGAAATGCGTCAGGAATGAAAGTGAAGGTTATGCACGACACCAGTAGCAGCCGCTGGCTTGATAGTCGCAATTTATGCATGTTCAGAACTTTATCGCTGTTATTGAGCTAAATATTTGAATTTTTTAATCCGGAATTTCTGGGAGCGGAAAGCTCGACAAGCCAGATTTTCCCACCACATTGAGCTGGCAATTGACTTGCATCAACGCCATAAACAAAGCAGTATCCAGTATCTAGCAGCTGTTGCTTTTAGAATAACTCTTACCAAGAATAATCGGGTGGAATTATTATTTAGACCATTCAGCAATATAAAAATGGCAAGATATTTTAAAAAATACATGCTCAAGAAAAGTTTTTATAATATATAAAATGGTGCATATTCTTGTAGCCTTAGACATGAACTTAAAAGCTGTATACCTGTAAATTATTTCACTCTAAAATTTTAAGAATTGTTTTACGCAGAATGTTTTTAGCTTTATATTTTAAAAATAAAAATGTTAGTCCCTGGGCCAGTAATGAAATGGACATCGTGATGAGAACTTTTAAAATCTTTTAAGGTGGGTTTCTTTTAACGAGTCTACCACGAATATTCATACAGCAATTAATGGAAGCGGCGCTTTAACCTACTCTGTCAATATCAAATTTTTCGAGTGTCGGACTGGTTAACCATTAAGTTTTACTTGCAATTTTAAAACAATTTGCTAAAAATGGTAAGGGTTACAATCATAAAACCATAAAACCCAAACACAAGTTTCGGGTATCGGACTCTTTAACCCTTGAAATTTTTGGCAAAATGTCTGTGGTACACAACCTTCATTATTTTTATTGTAATAAAACCGTTTAACCTTCTTTTATATAATGTAACTCTAACCCTTACATTTTTGGAAAAATGTTTTTAGTACATAACCTTCATTATATTTATAGTAATAATAACTTTTTTTATAGTTTATTTTTAAGTTTTTAGTATTTTTAAGTTGTTAGTTTATTTTTCTTGAGTTCTATTGAGTTCATTTATTTCAGCATGAGCTCCAATCGAGCCCCTTCATTTGATACCTATATTGAGATTGTAATAAAGTAATATGTAATCTGCCATATTGTATTGGCGGCCATCTTGAATTTAAAATTATAGAAAATGTATTATATTGTATTGTCATCAAGATAAGAAGTCTGTACCAAATTTCAGATCGATCGGTCGTCAGGAAGGGGTGAAATTCCAATTATTAGATTTGGCCCAAATAAATAAACAGGTCAAGCTAACTAAAATCGTTTAATAATAGAAAATAGCCCACTTCATACTAAGAGAACAATAAAAACTAAAACCTTAAAAGAGAGTTATTATGATAACATATTTTATCAATCTGAGCTTCTATCCAACGACTGATGACGTCATTTTTTTTATTACGATAACAAAAAAGCGCTTAAAATAATGGCTACATTTTTTCCTTTTGATATTTCTTTGTGTAAAGTTACAGAGAAAATTGTCTTTTGGTTACATTTTTGGGTCCATTTTATTAAAAAAGCAAAATTTGTTGAATCCATAAGTTTCTTCTTATGCTTATTGAGTTTGATCTTAATTTATAGTAGTACCATAGTTATTTGGTGTAGACTTTTGGCTATATACAAAGCGTTTTATAGATAAGGGTATAAGTAGGCTGGTTTATTAAAAATAGGATTGATATACCTAAATCCAAAAATGGTATGTTACAAGACACGGGGTGTTTAACTATTTAAAATATTTGGTTTATATATTAATTATTCCTAGATTAATTTTCATATTTGTCCGTATGATTTTGGCTTTAGAAAGGTAACTTAGGTCCAACTTTTTAAAATTTTCCAAGTTGTGTGACATTTGACCGGGTCATTTACGAATTTTTTACCTAATATATTGTACTTCACAGACTTATAACACTTAATTGTTATGAGTCAAAATTTCTTAAACGCACCACAAAAAAACAATAAACGATTGTAATGTACTGGTTACTTCCAGTTAGTCAACATATTTTGGTAACTTTATAGGTTAAAAGTAATACCCCAGAAAAGTGTTTAAAAATTTTGATTAAAAAAAAGTATAAGTGAACTAAAATTTTGAATCTTTTTTGTAAATAACAATATATCAAGTAATTATTCGCTATCCAATTTTGTTTAAGATTGGTTTGTGAGCTGAGGCAAAGTAGAAAAACAAAAAAAACGTAAAAAAATGCTTCTAAATAATTAGTTTTATAATAAAGAAACTAAAATTAAGCCTTCTTCTCGGTGTTGTAGGAGAATTTTGTTTTTATAAAAATATTCGTTATTTTAATAACCAAATAATTGCACAATAAACTTTAAACACCGGTTTTATTTAGCTCAATAAACCGTAGAAAGTAGAATTATGTTCGCCAACCTTTTTAATTTTTATTGTTACAAAAAAGTTATTCTTTATTAAAAGTGCTGCCTGGTCCTAAACATAAATTGTATAAGTTATTTACATCAACAAAAAATTGGATTTTGGCTTAAGAGTAAAGTACCTGTAGTTTTGGTAATATTGCAAGTATTATATAAAAAAAAGTTGTTTAGGAATAAAAATTGATTTTAAATGCGCATATTTGGTTATTAACTAAAAACTTCTCTTAACATTTTTTTGCGTTTATCAAAAAGTTTAAGTTTTTACAGAAGTGCAATACATTTATTAATTATGCCCTAATGTAGAGGGATTTTTTTGTATATGCTAAACGGTAAGAGATACTAAAAAAACCAGAATGTGTGTCCCGTTTTCTTTTTAACTGTTTAGTTTAGTAGCGCAGATCCATGCTAACTTAATTGGTTTAGAAGATACAGGGTAATTCTCAAAATAAATCAATATTTATTCTGTCTTATTACTCAAACATTTTTGAATTTAGAAAGTAGCTTTAATACAAAAATTGTATCACTTTTTTCGCAAAATCCAGTGGCATTCCTAAAATAAATTATAATTGTTTTAATTTCTGAGATATAACCAAAACTTGCATATTTTTAAATAGGACACCCTGTATCGGGTATCTTAAAAAAATTGCATTTTTGCGATAACAACATCATATTACACCCTATATTTGGCATTGTTGTAAACTGGAAAACTAACAAAAAAATTAAAAAAAAAATTTGGTCATTGATTAAATCAATATTCATTTATTATTTAAGGGTATATATATTAAATCAGCTATTTTAAAGGTATATCTGCCAGTAGTGCAATAACAAAACAAGCACTATCAGTCCGAAATATTTACATGCCGGTGTTCATGTTAAACTAGTCTTTCCACGCATTGCTTATTTGTGTAATTGATTGGCTGATTCTGTATAAAACAAAACAACAAAACAGCAACACTAAAATATTTATTTTTGTTTCGAGTGTCGGACTGGGCGCTCACGTCACTTTTTTATCGGACAAGTTAACCATAAAGTTTTACTTGCAATTTTAAAACAATTTGCTAAAAATGATAAGGGTTACAATCATAAAACCATAAAACCCAAACACATGTTTCGGGTATAGGACTCTTTAACCCTTGAAATTTTTGGCAAAATGTCTTTGATACACAACCCTCATTATTTTTATTGTAATAAAACCGTTTAACCTTCTTTTATATAATGTTACTGTAACTCTTACATTTTTTGGCAAAATGCTTTAGTACATAACCTTCATTATATTTATTGTGATAATAACTTTTTTTTATAATTCATTTTTAAGTTGTTAGTTTATTTTTCTTGAGTTCTATTGAGTTCATTTATTTCAGCATGAGCCCCAATCGAGCCCTTTCATTTGATACCTATATTGAGATTGTAATAAAGTATATGTAATCCGCCAATTGCATTTTTTGCGATAACAACATCATATTACACCCTATATTTGGCATTGTTGTAAACTGCAAAACTAACAAAAAAATTAAAAAAAAAATTGGTATTGATTAAATCAATATTCATTTATTATTTAAGGGTATATATATCAAATCAGCTAGTTTAAAGGTATATCTGCCAGTAGTGCAATAACAAAACAAGCACTATCAGTCCGAAATATTTACATGCCGGTGTTCATGTTAAACTAGTCTTTCCACGCATTGCTTATATGTATAAATGAAATGCTTTCCATTCGATGCATTTTTAGAGTCATCTTGTAATCGAAAAAGTGACGGTATGTATGTAAATATTTTGTATTCTTCTTATCTGTGTACAACATATTTACATCTATATCACAATTAGCTTAATTATAAGCTAAGTCCGAAAATCCATCCATCAAACAGAATGTAGCTTTAGAGCACATCTAAGAATAAACACCAGCGCAAAGTACTTAAGATAATTGTTTGGTGGCTATTACAAATGAATTAATTATTTGTGATTCTTTTGGTTTATAATAATAGATGTTTTAGTATTTTTGGTAAATTGGATTGTTTATTTACATGCATGTTAATAAATAAATGAATAATGATTTAATATCCGGCCAACTTTTTTTAAAAATATTTTTGTTAGTTTTGCTGTTTAGAACAATACATAAGTGTTATATACTGTTATAATCGCAAGACAAAATGCATTTTTAAGGTACTTAAATATAAAGTGTCATATTTAAAAAATGCAAGTCTAGGATATACCTATCTCAAAAATTAAGAAATATATATATATTGGGTACGCCACCAAATTCTACCTAAAAAAGTATAATACTTTTGTTTTTGAAGTTTGTTTTTATTTCTATAAATGTCTGGGTAATGAGACATAATAAAAAACGACAAATTTTGAGAATCACCCCGTATCTTCTAAACCAAGATCAGTTAGCGTTCATCTGATTGCGCCATTTAACTAAACACTAAAAAGAAGAACGTGCCTCTTACCGTTTAGCCTCTACATGATAATCCCAACAAGAAAAAAAAGACATCATGTAAAAATTTTAATTTTCGTTGTCGGCGAAAAAAAATAAGTATGTTCTATTTTTTCGTAAAGCAACAACAAATTCTTTATACTTAAAACCAATTATTACCACATAGGTTACAACAATTCTTATTAATAATTTTAAATATTAATTATAATACAGGTACTTTACTTTTAAATCTTTCAATTTTAGATCATGCAGAACTTAATATAAAAAAATCAAGTACAAATGCAATTTAAGCTTGTTATTGATTTGTAATCAATAAGCGTATTTTCTAAACACGTTTCCATCTTATTTACTCCGTAAATTGACTCAAGAAAATATTTTTCACATATGAGCTAAGCAAATTATTATACAGTGTTTTCGCAAGCAACGATTTTTTGTAAAGAAAAAAATGAATGTTCTTATGAATTATGCAAGTTATAAATAGCTGTTAAACAAAATATTTCTTTCACTCTGAAATAGACAAATTACAGGCCACCATTTTTTGAATATATTTTATTTAGAGAAAAATTAATTACCTGGTGCTGTTTAAGCGCAAATAAAATAATGGATATAACTAAAATATGAGTAGATTTTGGTTCTTCAGCCTAGAAAACCTTTAAAACTAAATTTTATAAAAGAATTTTGGGATGTCCGAAAATAACGCTTCAGGGTTTTGGTGTGCAATTTTGCAGGAAAAATTAAAGCAACAAAATTCTAAAAATTTTTCGAAAACTTAAAATTCCGGATATACAGGATGTTAAAGAAAAAAAATGTTATTTTTTTAATAACTTTTATCTATTAAAACCTGTAATAAAATGTAATAACTTATTTCCATGTAAACCCAATCGTTTGTTTTCAAGGCTTGCTATGTTAATTTTGAAAATCAGAATTTCTAATTAAACGTACGCAAATTTATAAAGTCGGTTTTCTAGGCAACCGTTCATTTTAAGTTAATGTAAAAAAGACTTTTCTAAAAAATATTTTAATGCCCTTTATTAATTTTATACCCAAATTTATAAATGGATTAAAACAAAAAGCTCTAAGTCATTTTTTAAAGTGAATAACAGTTTAGGCCCTTTGGCATTGACTACTGGCATCAAGTCAAAAGGGCAAATACAAAGAATCACTAGTGATATGTATGCAAAATTTGACGAAAATTAGTTTAGCATAAAATAAATGTATTAAAAAAATAACAAAAAAATATATAGATGACACGGCGTCATTACTTCTGTCTTACTTTCAATTATTTTTCTTTTTGTTGCTCGTACATGATGTAAACGACACGTTTAGATAGCGATAGTTGATTGCCGTCTTTATTTGTATGACGCTTAAGGCATCTTTGTAACTGGTTTTTAGTCTAGTTTTTTGTTGAAATAAAAGTAACAAACTAGCATTGTCTTAAATAAGTTGTTTAGGAATAGTGGAATATGTGTGGCATAAGTAAAAGCACTCTGTATTTTTATGTCCTCCAAAACAAAAATAGTCCTTTACTATACTTTGATTGTAACAGACAACTAAGACGTGTAATTTTCAGACGCCTTGTATTTAAAAATAACAAAAATTAAATGTAAGCTTTGACAACCTGTATTTTGAGAACGTTCAACTTTTTGACTCAGGTGAAGTGCATTAAGTCGTTGTATTTTGGCACAAAAAATTTGTAGTAGTATTTTATACAGACCAAATAAATATTTAAAATTTGGGGGAAAAGAAAGCTAACTTACCCATAATCCGTAATTAAAGGGCATGATTTATAATAGTTATAAAGCTTTTAGACCGGCTTAATTCTACTGTAACAAGAAACTAAGTGCATAAGCAAATGGACTGCAGTCAGTTCCGGATTAACCCTATAAGCAAATTAAGCAATTGCTTAGGGGCATCACGTTGTGGGGGCACCAAAGAGTAGAACGAAAAAAAAATAGAAGAAACGCCTGTTTTTATTTTAAAAACTGATTGGAAAGATGAAGGCCAGGCGCGCAAGTAGGATTTTAATTTTTGTTTTATTTTTAAAATGAGACACGGGACCCACACTATATATATAGCTGATACTATGGGCCCAAAGAGGAACACTTTGGTTAAGACATTTCTAATTAAGGAATTTTCAGTTAGCCCCTCCAGAGAAAATCAAACTCTTAAAGACAAATTCTGCATTTGTATTTTTTTCGTAAATTTGATTAAATTTTATTTACAAATATAAAATTTTATGAAATTATCTATATTTTTCAAAAAAACCATAGCCAGTTGGAATTTATTTACTCTACAATTTTTTTATGCGAGATATTTAAATGCCTTTATTTACAACAAAAAGGCAGATACTTGTAAAATGTAATACTTGTTGATCAAATTTACAAAAAAAAAAATTACAGGAAATTTGCTTTTTAAATTATTGATTTTGTCTGGGGAGGCTAACCAAAAAAATAAACTTTTTTCGCAAATTCAAAAAAAAAATTCTAATGTTTTTTTAAATTCTCGTTTAGTTTAGAACAAATTCGATCTCTTGACTTTTTTGTATGATGTACGGTTTTCGCGAAAATAAAAACCATTTCTTGGCATGGTCTAATTCCTATCTAATTAAATAATAAATACCGAAGGTTAATTTTTAATGTAGAATTTCATATTAGGAATACAAACTGACCATTCCAAAATATGGTTTCTATTAATTTACGCGAAAACCATACATCAAACAAAAAAGTCAAAAAATCAAATTTTTTCTTAACTCAATGGAGATTTAAAAATATATTTTCATTTTAAAAAATGCGGTTGCGTACTATTTTTTACCTAAAAATATATACCTTAAACCCCTCATGGACGACACTGGTGAAAATTATTTTTTTCTTGTATGCCAAAAATGTCTTCTGGGTGCGTCTCTCAAAATTTTTAAAGATATCTGAATCTGAAGGTAAAAAAATAACACCCCGTAGTTCAAAAACAAAGACGTTTAGGACATATGTTAATATAAAGTTTTTTTCTTATTTTTGGTGAAAAATCACATCCCTACATTTTTTGCAGTTGTTTAGAAACACCCTGTATATATGGTGGGGGTTCTATGTCTTAGTTTTTAGATAAAATAATGTAAAAATAGTAGTTGTGCCCTTAGTGAAGGTCCTTTTTCTTGCTCTTCAAAAATTTTAGTACAGAAATAGGTTTAGGAAATATAGGAAATTAGTTTGGGGTTTTAGGAAATGAGAGAATTTTTTTTTGCTCTTCAAATAATTTTTGCGAACACAAGGTTTTTTGGTTTTATTTTACAAAAACTTTATGATTATGGAGCACCATACGAGTCAAGTGATTAAGGCATTACGAAGTCTTAATCCGGCACTGCCTACAGTGCATATCATATCACAATTTAGCTGCACACTTACCATTTAACAGGTCATAAGTTTTAATTTAAAGAGATTTAGGACCGTTTCTAGTGTTTTCCATACAAAATATTTCCATTACCAAGGGTGACACAGAAATAACTAATAATTTTTTAGGTTGCATCGGACAGGCAGTTTGTATGATGGCCCTGGCTTATTCAGGATGTGATGCTATGATGGCAATAGTATTTTTAACAATGGCTGTCGCAATTCATGGTTCAGTTTCTACTGGACCACTTGCCAGTGTTGTAGATATAAGCCCTAATTACGCGGGTAAGCTTTAAACTTAAGTATAGTTTATTTTATAAGTTGTGTGTTCTAAGAAGATCAGTTGTTTATTTTCCTGAAAAAAAAATATTGTAATTTAATTTAGACAGGGAAAGAAAAATTTAAATTAAAAACTTTTGGGGATTTTTACGTAGAATTCAGTGGCGTACCATTGACTTTTATTTTGAAATTATAACACAAAGTTAGGGTTTTTAAATGAAACACCCTGTATATTTGATCACCAATAGAAAAAGAAAAGTAAATTTTTAATTATTTTCGCATTTTTTGTACTCTACCCTCAAACTCCAGGACTATCCTGGGATCCCGGGCTTGTCTGTGCCCAGTCCTGGAGTCCCGGGATCCGGGGATCTACTCGTATACCACAGCAACAAATTATTATTTGATAACTACATTTTGGGTTTTAAACCATTTAGAACTTTTTATAAAATATGTTTTTTTGTTAAATTATTAATAAAATTTTTTTCCATATGGTGTGAACTTAAGTAGACACGCTGTAGAAGTATAAAATTTAATGATTTGTGGATATAGGTTTTTTAAAAATTAAAACAAATGAGTTATATTTCTGTTATACACAAATTGAATTTTTTAAATTGTGATTTTTCATGTAAAAGCTAATTACATTTTTAAAAACAATATTAAAAAAATAATAATATTTTTATTTAAAACATTGGTGAAATTAAATTATACCTTAGATCTAAGAATAGAAAGCAGCACTTTATTAATTATCTAAATAAAGTTAAAACTATTTACGTAGGAACATTTGTTATTTAAATTGGTTATATTATTCTTCCAAAGTAAACTTTTAATTGGTAACAAAGCAAAGAAAATAGTTAGATTACGTTTAAAAGTTTTATCCTTAATTAATGTATTAAGTTATTTTTGGTTAAAACAAAATATACCCTTTGCGCCTAAAAGTATCTAACTTTTTAGCCAAATGTGTTTTTTAAATTATCGTCAGTAAAGCTTTTTTAGCTTGGGGTTTTTTTACACCACATTTTTATTAAAATTTGGCAACAATGTTGTATCACCGATTAATTAGGGTGCTTCCAAATTTAAACCCAGTCCTGCAACCATACCTTGTCCCGAACCAAGTTGCCAACAGAGATCTCGCAACTGCTACAGTCCCGTCCAGATTTGTACAACGCTTTGGAACCTTTGGATCGTCGCGAACATATCTGGACGTTGTAACGGACGTCGTCGCAAACCGGATGAGTTTTGAAGCTCGAGTTTCGCCTCAATCGACAGCTTGTCGGTAAACTAAAATCAAAAAATTGGTGTGCTTCGCAATTACGAATGCTGCATCGAACCTTACACTGCAACCATTTTTGCAATCCAAATTCGTGGATCGTGCTGCCTCGAGCTGCAGCACTTATCGGTTTGCGCATGCGTTCGTTCGACGTCCAGGTATGTTCGTAATGCGGTATGGTTGCAGGTCTTGGTTTAAATCTTGAATTTTGTAAACACAACTTAAGCAGTTTTATAGGTTATTTGGCGCTGGCGTACTTTTTGCTAAAAGTGATGTGGATCATATTTAAGCAAATAATGGAAATTAAACTTGGAAAATTTAGAAACTTACCAAATTTAATATTTCCTTATTTTAACGCAATAAAAATTAACAAGACATCTTTTTAAAAAAAAACCATATGTGTGGCACAAAACTGGTAAATCTGACAACAGTACCAATATTGCTAAATAATTTCGCATGTCCAAAAGACCCTACATACCAAATTTGGTAAAAAAAATATAGCTTTAGCACTAAATAATATTCAGGAATATTTCTTGCCAAAGTTGTCTTCTTATATTGCTGCTACTTCCACCTGTGTAGCTTGGCTGTTACTATTACCACAGCAAATAACGCATGCCGCAAAAGTTTATTGCCTACATTATAGGTTTTTGACGAAATAAAAAAAGTAATAGGATTATTCACAATAATATTCATTACCCGAGTGATTTTATAAGTTAATCTAAAGAACAAGAAGAGAAAAAAGTATAGGCAGCCAAAATAGTGTATAAACCAACTAAAAATGAATCGTGATGATAAAGTACCTTTAGTACATCTACAAAAAAGTGATTTATGGAAGCACTGGTTACAGATGGCACTCTAAACCTTTTTAATATTTACGGAGAGAAAAAAAATTATTTTGGATCTTCCTTAACCTAGAGGGACAAAAACTGAGTAGGAAGCTCAAAAATTTGATTTTGACGACAACATACTGCATAAAATTGTTACTCATACAAACAAAGAACTACGTATAAATAAGATACACTTTTTAAAAGCACAAAAATATACAGAACAGGCCAATAAAACAAAATTGGCAGACTTAATGCTTTACTGCACACAATTAATGCTTTGAAGAATAGCTATGAGAATCTAATAAAGATGTGCAAAAATAAATTTTCTTTTATTATACAATATTATTGGTTTAATTACAAAACATCCCACCAAAAAAAAATTCAATAGGTTTTTTCTGTTTAAAATTTAAATACCAATATTTCTTCGTCATGTGTTGTCATTTATGTATGAAAAGTTTTCTGTTGTCGTTTAAAGGTTAACGATATTTAAAAGTTGCTTTACTTTTTAATAACCCAATATTTTAAGCGGTATTTAAAATAACCAGAACTAAATATTAGATTATTTTAAAAATAAAGCCTAAAAATATTTAACATGTGCATGAATATTATAATTTTAGAAAACAAACAACTGCAGAATAATTTGTATATCATAACTTTGTATATTATGTTTTTAGATTTTTTAAAATGTTAATGTCTACAGCTGACATTTAAATAAATCAATTAAATTTTATGTCACGGCTCCCTTCTTTTTAATAAAGGTTTTGCACACAACCTAAAAAATTTTAATTATTTGTCCAATGTATTTACACACCCACATTTTTTTGATAAAAGACACAAACAACAAAATTATTGCACATGCTCGATTTTTTTTATAAGCCTCAATACAAAAATGCTTTAATTTAAATGGCCATATTTAATTTAAAGATTTAAAAAAATATATTAAGTTTTAATCGCTCTGTATGCTGTGATATTAAAAGGGTGTAATCAAATATGTGAATATTAAATATTAGAAATGAATAAGGGTATAACTTATTTACAAATGAGATTACTTCCTTTTCACAGCACAACATACGATTATTGATTTTTTTCATAAACTTTTAATAATCCTGGAGGAGGTTTTATTAACGGTATATAACAACGGTTACGCCAAAACTATAGCTCTACCTTTTCTAACACTTTCTTTTTTAATTATTTTGATTACTTAATTATTTAAAGAAATATGGCCATTTAATTAGAGCATTTTTGTATTGAAGCTTACGCAGAACATCGAGCATGTGCGATAATTTTCTTGGGAAGTGTATTAACTTTTTGTGATTTTAAAAGAGCCTTTTTTTATTAATAAAATATTTTTAACAAATTTAAATTGCTCCTAAAGTTGTTTTCTCTAGTTTTGGGTATCCAGCTAAAAAATACGTATTTATACGGCAATTAAAATTATATTTACACAATTACTTAATAATTTTTTCGTAATAAAATCTATATTTTATACATTTATTTTAAAACTAATCAACTGACAGGGGCTCTATTCCACTATTCATAAGCGCCTTTTTGTTTGCGTTTTATTAGTTTTTCTTTATTTCCTCTATACTCTGTTCACTATAAATTGAGAAAAACATAAGAACATCATTACGAGCCCGTTTTACAATAGAAAATTTGATATTTTAAGTAAGGTTATGAACAATGTCATGAATGACTTTAACAGACGTCAAACAGTAAAAAGTGTCAGAATTTGTTGTCATGCTCGTTTTTAAATTATTTATATAAAAGCTGTAGAATATGTAGTGAAAAATTCAAATTATATCGTTTTAATGTGTTCCTAAAACGTTTTTTGTTTTAAAGAGTGAGAATTCAGCACAAGTTTAATTTTTAAATTGCCAGTGATGTGTTTGCTAGGACTCCAGAAGATATATCCACTAAATTAGCAAAAGCATATCTCGTAATATGTGTTTAATGTAACAAATATTTAAGTGCAGTTTAGACACTAAAATAGTATAATGTGTTAAAATGTATTTTGGTTTTAGAAATATATAAAAAAAGTAAACACAATTTAATGTTAAAAATATGTCCCAATAAATAGTAAGTTATTTAAAAAAGTTGGTATTACTTTGGTATTACCGTACCCTAAAAATTAAATATGTTATATTTATATAGCCTAATTTCATTGCATTTTACTCAGTCTCCAAGTATTTTACATTTTACCTTAGTCTTTTATAATACTCAGGTGATTAAATTTGCCTTTATTTTATTCTAACTTTTTGCCCATTATCTAACTAAATACATCCATATAACTGTAAATGCTTAATAAGGTTTTAAAACATTTGTATTAAATAATTCGTTGGTTTAATATTTAGGTCCATTTTTACTACTGGTTGTTTTTTTTTAGGAAAAAATTAAACAAATTATTATTTTACATTAGTTAGCAAAGCCGGAATAGGCTTAAGAGTACTTTTTACACTAAACTATGTTAGTTATAGTAATTTATTTAGCTTTTTTATATTTATAAGTTCAAATTAAAAGAGATTAGAAAGGCACACCTAAGTCAACTATGGAATAAAAAAATCTAATTTCATTTGATTGAGACATTAATTTATTTTTCAGAATTTTTTGTTTTAAACACTAACACCTTAAGGTTGGGCAATCAACGTTTGCATTGAAACCTTTTTTGATATATTGCCACGTCAGTATAGCTTTGTCGTTTCTTTAGACCGTCTTCTTGCCACGCATTGGCAAAAATTGCCCATGGAAGTTTTAAAGTGGCACGAAATGTATATACCTCTTATGAACAAACAATTTTACTTAAATTGTATAGTAAATTTACAAGAAAACACATCTTAATTTATTTATGATATTTTAATGTCATATTATACAACAATTAATTTAAATATTGGTGGCTAATTTTTTTGAAAAAACTGGTGTACAGTTTTTCTTATTTCTGGCCTTCATTTTTTCGTCAATGTTGTCCCATAGTCCCATACTTTTGGAAGCATTTTTAAGAAGAAAAACGGCTGTCTGTTTTATAGGCTGCCAGGACTTTGTGAAACGTAGCTTTAGAAACACCTAAAAAGTACACAAAAACTTATATTACTAAAAATAATTTATCCATATATATTGACGTGACCTTTTTCGGATTCTGAAAAATAAAATGTAGGCGCCTGGCTTACATTTTTTAGGTTTACAATCAAATTTAATAGTACTATAGAGTTCTTAATTCGTGCATACAGTGAGTTTCTAAACAAATGCGAACTATTTTAGGTGGTGATTTCTTGTTCAAAATACCAAGAAATCACCTCCTAAAATCTTTCACATTTGTTTAGAAATACCCTGTATAAGGGTACAGAACTTTAAAGCAATTTTAAGTGTTGCTTAACTATAGCAACTTTAATTTTTAATATTATATCTATTTCCGTTAATTTTTTGTTTATGTTTAATAGTGTAATATATTTCTTAAATAAATAATTATTTTATTTTGGTTGCCCATTTAAGTAGGAAATAAAGAAAATCTATGACATAGATTTTTAAAATATGTTTTTAGAAAATCGAAAGTATTTACTAAACAGCGCTTTAAATTATGCCAGCTTTACACGTCTTAAGTAGCTAAATTTAGGTAGGTACATGCAGCCTTTAAACCCCTTTGAATTTAGTAGCGCAAGTAGATAAATAAAAAAAATATTTTTTTAGTTACTTGATTTACGGCTGTATTCGCGAAGCTCAGACAAATATTTGTCAGAGCTTGGTAAATACGGCCGTTAGTAACTTGTTCAAGCTACTTTAAACGTGTAAACTGGGATTACCAATCATAGGAAAATAGTTTAACATAAAAATATAAAAATATACAAGTAGTGTTAAAATAATTTATTTAATGCAAACTTTAAGCTTTAAAAACATACTCATCATGTCAGCTCAATGCGTTGCGACTTTCAGTGTATTAAATACTAGCAGATAGTGATTAGACAAGGAATACCTGCATGTAAATATTCCGGATAGACTGATGCATCGGTGTTGCTTTGTTGTTGCTTTAGGCCATTATCTTTTTCACACAATTCTTCATAAATGATTTAAAGTTGCACAAAGTGTATAGATATCACTTTTATTTTATTTATTTTCTAAAAAGAAACAAAAATGCTTTATTTTATTAGGTTTTAAAACTGAAAGAACCGAAAAATAAATCTTTTGTACCATTATATGTAAGGGGCGATTCATTATGGGGAAATTAAAAAAAAAAACTTTATTAACTACTATTTATTATCATACGGAAAAACTATATTTTACATTTATTTTTTAAAGATTATGGCTTTCAAATGTTGGCCTTAACTGCGCCTAACATGGTCTGTTCTTAAGTTCTCATTTCCGAGCGCCAAATTAATTCGTTAGAATCATCACGTACACTCGCAGCTACTGCCGCTATATTTACTGCACTACGTGTTGGACGTGGCTCATTTGGTCAAGCATTATCCAAAAATGAAAATTGAAGTCCAAATTTTTGTGATGGTACAGCCAATAGTATGGACCATAAGTTGCCCGAAGCGAACGAAACACATTTCTCGGAGAACGATGATTTTCATAATACAGTTGAACAAGTTTTAGACGTTGTGCCGGGGGCTTGGTCTTCTGTCAACCAGTACTGAACACAAATACTATAACAGTTTGAAATTTGGACCCCTCATCTATCCAAAAATACGTGTAATAGAAAAAGTACCTCTAAATGAATCACCCCTTACAATATATTTTTTAGGAAATAGCTTCGTTTATTGGTAAATATAGGACCACTTTTTTACATGTAAACATATTATTAATAAATGTAAGTAATATAAATATTTACCACCATTTTCCTGCAATTTCTGCATTATTTGTCCTGGTAAATGTGGGGTGTTTTTCATAAAAACTTTAAAAATATTTATGAGCATTTTCTTCACCCCTGGACACATTTCTTTTATTGGCCGTTTTTTTGTTGGTGACAAATTCCTTTCTTTTGACGTTGATGGCTCACATTCCATTATAACAGATGCAATAATAAAATATACCCACAAATAAATACAGAATAATACAAATAAAACACAAAAAGGTAAAATTATCACATAAAAAGGCAAAAACTTAACTGACAAGTAAACATTTTTTGACGTTAACTCTACCACCTTGATTATTTAAATATATTGGACGTTGCCAATATGTCAAAAATTAAGGAATTATTATTGGCATACCGGAAATTTTATAAATATAAAATATAAAAACATCATTATTTTCATATAAATTTACAAAAGACAAGTTTTTTAATATAACAACCACCTTTTTAAAGTGTAAAAAAGTTTTTTAGACAATTTAATAAACATAAGTAGTATTTTCATATTAGTATAAAAAAAACTGGCAACATACTAGAATTGGTAATAGTAATTTAAGAAAATCGTTTGGTGAATGTTTATCCTCCAGAACTTATTTAATTACTCTAGGTGTATTTTTATTGAAATTAAACCTCTTAAATTATTGAAATTAACTTTTTGCGTAAAATATTTTAATAAAGTAACTTAAAAATAATGAATAAAGTGCATAAAATGGTTAAATTAATATGGTTTACTTAAACTAAAGTACTCAGATCTCACCAAATGAATTAGGATTTTTTTAACCTTCCGGAACGCGCCATTAATTTTAACTTTTTGAAAACCTTCTCTGTCAGTTTTGACAAACTTTTCGCCAGTGTAATAAGGTCTTTAAATTGACCAATAGGGTGTATTTTTGTTCTATTGTTTTTGCTTTCGTCACTCTCAATTTATAGTGAACAGAATATAGGCTCTTATGAAAACAAAAAGGTTTTCGTTCGTGCATAGCCAACTTCACAAATTGGCGCACAACACCGCATTAAAATTTAAAATATGACAGATTTGTCAAAGTCAAGCATACTTTTCATTCTATGCAAACTCATAAATAGTAAAGTTTGATACCCAATTTTGATTTTATTACTAAAGTTAAAACTCATTTAAAAGAATCCAAAGATCTTTGCGGTGTAAACTAGGCCATCAGTCAGTAGGTAGCTAACCCACAATACACCAAAGATATAGGTTAGAAAATTTTATTATCGTTTTATGAAAAATATTAAATTTGTTGAAAATGATGTTTTCCACTGTAAACAACGTATTGAAAATGCTTTGGTTTAATACCTAGTGATAGTTTTCTTTGTCTAAATATGAGGCATCAAGTAAGGTAGAAAAAAAGGTGAGTTTAAATGTCTTATATTTATATTTGTTTCCCTTTAAAAATTTTGATATTTTTAGCTTCTAAAAGAGATTGCAAGAAACATATAGTCCTTTAATGACAAGGCAACTAACCCAGGAACCCCATGAAATGCATCTTAAGACCATGTTTAGATAAAAGACAAAGAAGATCCTACAAAAATACCCCATAAAATTTTGCCTAAACACTGATTAATAACTTGTCTATTGTTAATTTTAAAATGAGTGCACTTGAATATGGAAAGGTATTATTTCATTGCTCTTTTAATGGAAGAACAAAAGCAACTGTGAGTAAAATTTGCATTAAATGTATACTAATATTTTCATAAAATTATTTCAATTATCCATGAGATACCGTCCCAGTTTCTTTAAAAAGATATTCAATTTTACTTTTTGTATTCGTGTCTCTTCTTCCTTTTACCAGTTGACAGCTCGAAAACCCTTACGTAACTAAACCTAACCTAAACCAATGATCTTTTCATAGGAGCAATATTCTCTTTTACTTAATGGCTTTTAATCTTTCTTTTATAATTTATATACTCTACAATGTCCTAAGTTAACCCTGCTAATGCTAAAAGTTAAAATAATTCTCATTAAACTCGTATTAATGTTTAGAGAAAAACCTACGTTTGCTTATTTAAACCTGAAATTTGTATTTTTTTATTTTTAGGTTACTGCCAGATTGTAAAATTATTTGTACTATACGGAAAACACTAGAAAGTGTCTGGATTTAATTGATTTTTCAAGCTGGTGTATTATTTAGGAAATATATTTTATATAAACTGGGAGTATTTTTAAGAGCTTATCTGCAAAAATAATATTCAAGGACAAAAACTTAGTGTTTATAAAAACAACGTTTATATACTCAAATGTACTTTTTTTATTGTAAACCTAAGAATTAAAATAAAGGCAAAAAAATAATATTGATTGTTTTTATTATTTTTTACAAATTACAAAAGCTTGGTAATTTATGTGTGAGTCATGTTGGGCATTATTATTTTGATTATTATCGATCATTTGATATGATTCTTGAACTATTATGCAATTTTGACTTCTGGAATGGTCCTAAGGGATATTCATAGTCTTCTAGAGTCCTACAAATAAAATTATTATTATTAAATGAAAAAAGAAAACAACTAGCAATAAAAGGTTTTGATAATTTAGGTACTCTTTGTTTAAAATCATGCAGGTAACAAATGTGTTTTGCTATCTATGGGTACCTATTTATTTCAACTAATAATAATTACCGATATGTACTGACAATTTATAGTAATTCTCTTGAAAGGGAGCAACTATGATTTTGCCCAATATCAAAAACATTCCTATTCTCACTATATTCCCCGTCTTTTTGCACAAAATTCTTAATATAACAGTAAGTTAGAACATACTATTTAATTAAGCAGCAAAAAAAAAAATAACCAGCCCCTTTTTTATTAGTTCTGTGCCCCTGTATATCAAATTTGGTCAAAATGGGGTTGCTCCAACTTTCGAGACGATTACCCAATTTGCATAAATAAGACAAATATTTTTTAAAATATTACCTTTTTGAACTAAAAAGAAATTTACCATAAATGTTTTTTTCTAAATAGGTATGAGTTTACTTTAGTTTACTTACCTTAAGTAATATTTTAATGTAGTTTGCTAATCTCCATTTCCAGTCTTTGTCCTAATCTAACATTCCGTACAAGTAGGTACGTAACACTCAATAAAGGCCTTCTTTTAGAAAGTATAAATGGAAGATGGTAAAAAGTTATATGTAATAACTTGTTAGTTACTTTTCCAAAGCAATAAGTAATTTTTGATAGTTTTTCTTTTCAATCTAGGTATATTTTGACAACTCACATATTAATTTTACTCCAAATGAGCTTCAGGCTACCGCTTTCACGCTCTTTTTCGCTTTTGCGCCGACGGAGCTGCAGGAGACGGCTTCACGAACCCTTTTTGGTTATAGGTTATGTGATTTAGAAACTATTTTGCTTAGAAATGATTATTCTGGCTGCGGAGGACAATGTTAATTATTTATTTGCTTCTTGTATTTCAATTAAAATGTATACTTTGTTTTTAATAGCTTAGTTAACTGATTTTTTCAACTTTAATTTCACATTAAAGGAATTTTAGGTTATGTTATGACTTTGAATTTTGTCAGATGTCAGATGGTAATACAGATTTCTGTTTTATGACCGCCTGTTTTAAAAACAAGTGAAGGTTATTCGTTCGTTAAAAAACAGATGAAGGTTATACGCTCCCGGAACGAATACGTTCAGCGAACGAATGAGTTCAATTTAGCAGAATTGAGCCCCAGGTACGCCTGATGTATTTAAGAGTATCTTGTACCTTAACATTAATTGTAAAACGAGTCTTAAGAATTTGGAAGGCTTTTACAATTTTAATATTAAATACGTTTTTATTATTAATCTTCTAAGGCACAAAGTATAAGCAGTTTTGTTAGTAAAATTTATATGTATATTTTGTTTAATTAAATAAACATTATGGCGTAAGTAATATTAATTTTATTATTTTGTGAGTATTCGCCTGAGTAGGGTTGCCATCCGCCCCGATATATCGGGACTGTCACCGTTATTAGGTATACGTATATGAAAGAAGATATTTAATTTTGTATGAACCCTTTTAGTATCTATTGCCTTTTAAAAAATATCGATCATTCATACCAAACATGGGAAATTAATAAAATATGTAAATACTCAGTTTTAAATTCTTCACATAATGCCAATTCAAAGAGAGCTTTTTCATTCATGGTTGTTATTGTTTTATGTATGTATATCTCTTTGTTTGAAGAAAACAGATTTTCCTATCTACCTCTGTCCCTCTTTTTCCAAACTTTAAGTGTAGTATAGGTAAAAGTGTGGCCACAAATAACCGCACGAATGTCCTACAAGACCGGCATCGTAGCACGACCGTGTCTCGTACGGTCTGAAACATGCGCAGGAAATGAAAACATACGGGGATCGGAGAGCGCCGATGTTCCCCGAAGCAAGCTTGGAGTTTACGGGCGTCACCTTTTATATCAGTTTATTACGTATAAAATTAAAAGTTAGTTGTTAAAGGTTATACAAGAGAAAGTGATTTAATTAGTAATAAAAGCGTAAAATTAATTTTATTGTTATATCTTGTAAATAAAAAGTAAAACTTACAAATACATTGTTATTTTTTGTTTAACATATTTTTTTTAAATTATTATTTCGATAAATTAAATAAACTAATGTTTGTTTACTTGTTAAAATGAGGTGAGGGGTATGTAGTTGGGCACAGAGTGGTTATATTAGGCCTACTGCATTTGATTACAACGGTACAATTTAAAACTAAGTCGCAGCTGTGCTACGGTGCAGGACTCGGTGTGGTTATATGTGGTCAACCCTTAAAACTGTGTTATCCTATTTGTAAAGATTTAATTTATGATTAGGTGTACTTTTAAGCGTGGTATAATTGACTTATATTACTGCAGTTTGATTAAATTCACAATTTTTGCAACGCATCTCCCTCTACATTTTACCAGTGAAGCGCACAGACACGGGTTCGTTGCGGTTATGTGAGGCCCGACCTTTAGCCGTTCAGTGTCCCTTGCGGTGCACACTGGTTGTCTTTTTAATAGATATTATGTACTTAATTTTTATTTTTATGAGGGTTATTAAGCGACACTCCTGTTATAAAAAATTGTTATTGATTTAAAACTTGCAACACCGAAACTTCCTACTAACTTTTTTCAAAGTAAGTTAGTAAATGGTGCATTAGTTTAACTGTCAAAAAGGTTATTGAACGCTGTATTGCTTTATATTTTATTTCTGTGTCTACCATATTGTTTTGGTTTTCAGTTGGTTTTAACTAATTAGTTTCCGGGAAAACCATTTTCTATCTTAACAAAAGTTTATGCAAAATAAGTACTCATGACAAGCAGTCAAAATTATTATACACAAATAAAAGAGAGCTTAAGCTTCTTAGTGCAAGAAAATAATTACCATTAAGGAGCTTTAGCTTTCTTTCATATCTGTATAATTAACAACAGCTCTTTTAAGAACTTGTCTTTGTTATTCGGCAAAATTATTTAACATAACCCTAAAATACCACAATAGCATTTAAATTTATTCTAATAATAAAGATAATAAGATAATGCTATCCAGGAGGTACAATCCAATATTTGGAATTTTATATATTTTTACTACTATTTATTTTACTACTATTTAAAATATTTAGTTATATTTTTGTTTTTTGCTTTTGACATTTTCATGACACACTCATAGCGAATATGTAAAATAATAGTAAACTGTTTTCTATCAGGATGTACATCCTGATAGTAATCATTTGTATTCCTTGCAGCGTTAAGACGACTTTTCATCAAGATCGCACTTGGCATTACTAATACTATCTAATGAATGTAAAACGATTGAAGTCAATCTCTTGATACCCAGTTAAATATATTTAGAAATTAGCATTTTAAATTACAAAAGAGTCACTTTTAAAATACTATAATAATTAAAAAACAAACATGTTTGCGACAATAATACCTTTATTGGAAAAAATTAATGGAAAGGGGTGTCTTGTGGCACATTAGTTTAAAGCTCCTGGCGAGTACTTTATAACCCTAAAGTATAAAGTTAATATCTTTACCCAATACAAAATGGCGGTACTTTGAAAATTACCTAAATACCTGATTTTTATGACCATATTTCCAAAACTAAAAAGTAAGATGTACTTAATGTGATATTTTCTTAGAGCTTTTTAAAAGGTATTTTTAATGGTAATACAATATACAGGGTGCTTTATTAAAAAAATATAATTTTTTATATTGTATATACTATTACTAGTATTACCATTAAAAGATATTTTTAAAGAGCTCTATGAAAACACCACATTTGGTACATCCAGCTTTATTAGTTTTGGAAATATGGCCATTTAAATACGGTATATTTATAAAAAAATTAAAGTACCGCCATTTTGCATTAGACAAAGGCATTTACTTAATATTATGGGGTTATAAAGTTTATAATGTTCCACAAAACTTCCCTTTTCATTAAACTTTTTTAAGAAGGGCCCAGCCGCCATGTACCTGTAAATTTCACCCTAAAATCAAGTTCGTATGCATCAATTTTATTCCCCAAAGTTTTCCTCTTTTTAAATTATTCCGTTCAAAAAATTAAAGAGTGGGGGCTTTAAAGAAATGCATGGTATATAATGTATATCATAACTTTGTATATTGTGTTTTTAAAATGTTTACTGCTAACATTTTAATAACAAGGTAAAACTTAATAACATACCTTTTAACTAGTTAAAATAATTAACCTTCAACTAAATAAACTTTGGACTAACCAAGTTAGTAGGAAAATTTTGCCGTAGACTCCGATCGACAGGATGTAAATTGCATGCCCAAGTTGATTAAATGGACTTGCATTTTCAAGCAAAGGAATAAAGTCCTTTCCTTTTTGCGTCGTTAGTTGAACAGAATGGGTAATAACGAGATTTCTTTTAAACTTAGGTATTAGTTCAGTCGACAAACTTTTGTTCTATCATGAATTTTAATAGATTTTAAAATGAAAAATCGTGTCGATGTTAATAAATTTATTAGAAAGTCTGCATTGAATTTTAAAATAATATACAGAAAATTTCTGACCCTAATGTAAAAGGTTTTTCATTTTTAGAGCTTTATCTTTAAATGAAAATAAAACAAATTATTGGATCCTAGAGATCCGATTCTTAATGACATTCTGACACAAATTTGCCCAATTTGCACAATCTTACCAATGGTGCGAGTTATGTTGGCCTTTAGGGCGGCAATCGTTTGTAGTTTGTCCCCATATACTCGAGATTTGATGTAGCCCCAGAAGAAGTAATCCAACTTTTAACGATTCTACCCGTTGTTTAATCGTGTAGCGTTTCATAGTAAAATGTCACCACTGACTGAGTACTCCAACGAAACCAAACGGCTGTATCATTCTTGCCTTGGTCATGCGCCGTTGTCAAACATCAAGCGTTAATATGGAAAATCCTTTATAAACTTAGAAATTGCTAAAGACAAGCAACAACTAGGAATTAAAAAAGTAAGTAAAATATATTTTATTTAGTGTAAAAATTAGTTACTTTAAATTAAATAAATAAATGCGAGTTATGAAGACAAAGAATAAATTGTAAACTAGGTAGATTTGGCTCACAGAAATATAAGGCATAATTTTTAACCAGTTTTGTAAAATTAATTAGCTAAGCTTGTTGCTTTTTATAAAATACCCAATATTTTAGAACACTGAAAAACACTTTTTAGACCCTGTGGCTTACGTGTCAATACTCGTGACCCTGTAGCTTTGAGAGCGAATTTTAAAATTTGTTCCAGCCTCAACACATGCATACTTTAATTGGTAATATTTTTTAAAAAATACGGTTTTTTCAAAATATCTAGTAAGCCATGATTTTTTTAAACAGAACATAAATTATTTAAACTAAGCTTTAAAAACTACATTTTATTTCCCATTTAACCACCTCTGTAGCTGCGACAAAATCATCGTAGGTGTCAAACGTATCCCCCATTTTTTTGTTTGTTTTTTGTTAATCGTTTATAAAAATAATATTAAACAATAAAACAAATAATTATTAAAGTTGGGTTAATTTAACTTTAATTCGGTAGTTTTTAACGTTTTTATTTAAAAAAACCAGACGGCGGCATTTACCAAAAAATAAATAATAACCGCTAATAATAACAAGTTAATTAACTGTTTCGGCGGTTTTCAAATATGTAAATGGATTAAACCGCCGGATGGAGGTTTTCTTTTTATAATTAAGCAAAACCGCCGATAGTCGTTTAGCCAGTGCCTTTAAAAAACCTATTTACAAACTTAGCGTACTTTAAAAGTGATTTACCAGCATTTCAGACAACTAAAGACATTCGAATCAATCGCTTCGGTAAATGCCATACGGTTCTAAAATGACTAGAATTTCCGCAACAATCAGAGAGCTCTTAGTATTACTGTGTTGAGATAAATGGCCCGCAATTGTGTAGCAGCTAAGATTGGTTAGGCCATAAATATTAAATTTTGCCGCAAGCGCATACGTTTTATTCACACACCTTTTTCGATTCTTAGGGCAATCGAGATTGAAGCGCTTAAATTTTTAAAAGATTTACCTAAGCACCAAAACTGAATGCTTTTTCGGTTTTTGGAGAACTTAAAGGTATAGACCTAAAATTAAAAAAAAAAAAAACATCAATTGAAACAAAACCTGACACAATCTTTTAAATTTTTAATAACTTACCTGATATATTTGATATTTTATTAAACTTTTAATAATCTTTGGTAGAAACTTATACGGATGTTGCACAACTTATTCGTCAATTTTTAAGGGCTAATTCTACAATAAAAAAACTTCATATGAAATATATCCTAAACGTCTTAGTTTTTGAACTACAGGGTGTTAAAAATGTTTAAAAACTTTTATAATAATAACTACCAATTTGGATGTTTTGAAAACAATTTAGGAGACGCCTCCTTGGCACCAAAAGACATTTTTTTACTTACAAGAAAAAAATATCAGTGGCGTTCATGAGGGATTTAAGATATATTTTTAAGAAAAAAATGGTACGTTACTGATTTTTTTAATAAAAATATTTTTTTAAATTCCCATTTAGTTCGACACAATTTTAATCTCGTGACTTTTTTTATTTGATGTTTTCGTGTAAATAAATTAAAACCATTTTTCGGCTATCCTATTTAAAAATAAATATTGAAAGTATTTTTTACTGTAAAATTTAATATTATCCATACGAAATAACCGTGCCTAGACATAATTTTTATTTTTTTACGCAAAAAGCGTACATGAAAAACAATTAAAAGATTAAATTTGTGTCAAACTAAATGGGAATTGAAAAAAATATTGTAAAAAATGCAGTGGCGTACCATTTTTTTCTTAAAAAAATATTTACCTTAAATCCCTTATTAACGACACTGGTTAAAAAATTCTTGTGTGCCATAATATGTCTTTTTGTCCATACGAAACGTTCTACAATTTTTTTAATATCCAAATTGGTATACAATTTATTAGAAAAAACACATTTTTTTTTAATTTTAGCACCTTGTACTTAAAAAACTAAGACGTTTAGGACATATTTTATATGAAGTTTTTTTATATTATTTATTGTAGAATTAGCCCTTAAAGTTTGTCGGATAGGTTGTGAAACACCCTGTAAAACAAAATTGTTTTAAAAAAAATACCTATAAGCCAAAATAACATTGTATTAATTAAGTAAATCTGCTTCCATTTTTTAAAATATTTATTTATTGTATAAAAAATTTATATATAGACGAAGCAACACATAAAATATACTGAAAAAAAAAAGAGGTTAAATTAGCAGCAGCTCGTTTTTGCCCGCATGGTCATCAAAAATGGCGTTTATTCTGTAATAAAAATTGTCTTCCAAAAGTTTTAAAAAAAATATAAAATTTTATATTGATTGGAATTATACAGGGTATATAAGTAAAAGTATAAAAAATGCTCAAAAGTAAAGTACTATTTTTATTAAAACAAAATTGTAAACTTAAATGTTGTAAAGAATTTAATTTTATGTGAAAATTTAAAGTTAAATCTTTAGAGTTAAAAAAAAGATTTTGTCATTTTTCTACATAACACGCCAAAACTTAATTACTTCACAAAAAATAGCGAAATTTAAAAAAAATCAAATATAGTTCTTGGGCCATTAATAAAATTTACTTCATGATAATAACATTTTTAATATCCTGTTAATGTCAAATGTTTTAGGTGTCTGACCGGGCTAACGCGTCACTTTTTTTCTGACAAATGTTTTGTATGCAAATTTAAAATATTTTGCATAAAATCGTAAGGATTACAGTTACGAAACTCGCCCAATCCGATACCCAAAACATGTCAATGGGCCTTATGGATTCGTGACTGTAGTCCTTACGATTATTAGCACAATGTTTAAAAATTGCTTGCAAAATTTTGTGGTAAGCTTGTCCGACAAAAAAGACTCGCGTTTGCCTAGTCCGACACCCAAAACATTTGACATTGACAGGCTGGGTTAACGCGCCGCGCCGTTTCCATATACGGCTGTATGAACTCGTCAAAGGAACCATCCCCCTAAAAAGGTTTTAAAAATCTTATTGTCATGAAGTAAATTTTATTACTGTCCAGGAACTACATCATAAATCTTTTCAATAAGCTTATAATACTTTTAAGGGTTTTGTCCGATCCCCTCAACTCTAATTGCGACACTTATTTAAGCCCCAAATGTAATAATTATTAAAGGGCTTAAATGGATATCCATATAATTTACTACAATTACATCATAAATTCTACCTGGTTGTCTCACAAATGGTAGAAATTCAGATATTTCGCATGTAAAATTGAATTTATGACAATTTGGTATTTATTTAATTGCTTTATTGTAATCCTAATTAATTAAAAATCTGTACCACACTGACCACGGTCAGACTAAGTTAAGTCCAAATCAAATTTTGGGGATTGGAAGAGTAAAAGTTTTAAATAATTAAAACTGTTTTGTTGTTACGGGACTATCTATAAAGTGTTTTAAAAGTAACTAGTGGCTACCAAGACACACATACATACATTTTTAGTATATGTATTGTTCTTTTTTTTTTGCTTTTTTAAAAAAGGCTTAATTTAGTAATTTTAAAACAAATGTTTTGAGAAATTCCACCAGGTGTTTCACAATAATGGTTCGTACTTAAAACTTTCTTTTGTTTTAAAGTAAAAAAATAAAATTTAATGTATTTTATTTAAATGTGCTTTGATCTTTAACTTCGTTTTTAATAAAAAAATTATTATTTTTTTAGAATAATTGACGTATGACTTAAAATTATTTTATTAAATGCTTTTTAAATAAAAAAACTTGTTTGTTTGTATTGGTAAATTGTGTGGGAATTGTGCTAATTTAAGTTATGCTAAAGAGCCACCATAGCCAAGCATATTAGAGAATTATTACATGCCTTATTAGGCTCGGGTATTAATAATACCGGCCTTATTTAAATAGTGCTTGTTCCCATAATTTGGAGTTATTGCAAATCAAGTTGACAGTACCATTAACCTAAAAAAAGGGGAAAAAATTAGTTGTTTTTCTTTATTGTTTTGTGTTGTTGGGTTTTGTTTTACACAATTAAAAAAGCAAGTTTTTAAGTATTTTTACTTGCAAAAACTTTTTGATTTTGTGCTCAGCAGCCGTTTGGTTTACACTAAACAGTTCTGAAGTTAAAATCAGGCCAAAATAAGGCACGACCTAAAACCGACATAAATAAAGCCTGCCACTATCCTTATTAAGGGAGTCCTTATCCTACCATGCATCTGCGCAAGCTGAGATGTCAAAATAAGGCCGGTATTATTAGTGCCTGGCCTTATTTCACTGTGCAATAATTCTCTATTAGCTAAAAAATGGATCTCCTAATTTTTTTTTGCTAATACATATAATTTAAGACAATTTTGTTTTTATGAAACTTCGCACAAAACAAACTTATGCAAAAGAGGCCAATCTGCTTCTCTTTGTGTTCTCTATTAATTTGATTTTTATTCTTTACAATACAATAAAAAAATATTTATACCGAACTTTCAAAAAATAACCTAAAAACGATAATTAAATTTTGTTTTTATAATAATTGTTTTTAGAAATTAAATTTTTACGTTTTTCACGCTAACAAATAATAAGTAGGGAAGCTTCAGCAAGCTCGGCAACCTAGGCAAATTAAAATATTGTTAAGTGTCAGTGACCTATAGGTGTCCATTAAAAACGGCGTTGATTGCTCAAATATATTGCTTATATTGGGGTATGCCTAATTTTTGGATTAGTGAACGTTTTCAGTAAAAAAAAAACTTTACGTTTGTAAGAACTTATTCAAATCAAATCCTTTATTCATGTTTTACAATCTTTTACAACCGTTTTCACTCGTCCGAATAAATAAATTTTACTAATATATACTAAAATAAATTTAAAATTACCAGATAAATAATTAACAATTTTACATTAAAAAACAAACCAATTAAAAAAAAATATACTTTACACCAAACAAATCATTTTACACCAAACAAATGATATCACAGTTTAAGGACAGTATGGATATCAGGGCCATTTAAAAATTTATCCACACTGTTATTATATTAATAAGCGGAGATATTTGATGGGTTGGATAACGCCGCCCACCAATTAGGGTATTTCCTTAAATAAAAAAAAATTAAACCATATAACTTGTTATCTAATATATATTATAGGTCCTCGGTCCTTGACATTTGGCTTCTTTTTAATAATACAATTTTGGGCATAAGACTAAAATAGTAAAACCCAACATTAAAAAAAAATCATTTTTAAAATATTATAAATGAATTACATTGTTGTTATTACTAAAAAATTTTAAATATCTCTAAAGCAATAGCAAATAAATAGATTTAGTGCCACCTTAACCAAGAGCAAGTTTCTCTGGGTGGTCTTACCCGATAAAGCAATTTTTTTCTTTAAAATTGTATATTTTTTTAAACCTTACCAAATATAATAATATACTAATGAATAGTAAAATACAATCAATTGTCCACAACCTATATATTAACAGAGGACAAAATACTTCAACCTCCATGCAACACGTTAAAAGCGGTTTCGTGGAGCTCAAATCAGCTAAGTTAGCATTTTAATTATTTGTATTGCATGATAGGCATCGGACCGATTGAAAATTGTGTTCAGAAACTATGACGGTGGATGGCGTTACCTGCTGGGCGGGGCTGCCTAAACATCTTCTAAAACATAAATATTTTGCAAACTTAAATTTACCCTGGACAAGTCGTAAAAACAAAAAATTAATAATTTTATCTGTTTGTGACTATTTATCTTTAAATAAACCGTTTAAGCCTTAATTATGGTAAGTACTTTAAATTTAAATTTAAAGAAAAAAATAATTTTAAGGAGCCAAATTAAAAGTTTTAATTAATAAAGCTTTATATACGATGCTTACAGAAATAAATAAAATAATCATTTTGCAACACTGGAGCTCTATTAGATTACCACTATACTACGTTTATCATTTGCAACATGAACCCATGTTGCTTTAAATGTGTAAATTGCTGTACTGCTGGATTTAAGCGAGTTGCATTGTTAATCTAATATTATGTTCATTAGTTTGTTTTCATTGTTTAGGGTTACGCCTATAGGTCCTTTCTATGGCTATGCAATATACTGTAAAAAACGTATGGCAAAAAACTAAACCTGTTGGTTTAAAATTTTTAAAACTTTTATTTAAGAAAAAGTAGGATACATTGCATCCAAAGATATACAGGGTGTTTTATTTTTTCGCTCTTTGGGTTTTTCCCACCCATATCGGCGCTCCGTGACCGACTACATATTTCGCATCGGATTTTAACAAGTAAAAAACATTGGTTTATTTGATTTCTAAAAATATTATTTAAAAACTTATATAACAAAAAATAACAATATATCGTTAAGTTTTACTCATATATTATTTACAAGATGTAACAATACAATTATAATTTTACACTTTTTATTACCTATTAAATCACTTTTTCTTGTATTTTTTGTTAACAAACACTAACATTTAACCACTGGCTTTTAATTTTTATACGTAATGAACTAAAATAAAAGGTAAAGCCCGTAAACTCAAAGCCTTATTTGTGAAACATCGGCGCTACCCGATCCACGTATAATTTCATTTGCTGGGAATGTTTCAGACTCTACGAGACGCGGTCGTGCTATGATGCGGGTCTTGTGGGACATCAGTGCCGTTATATGCGGCCAGACTTTTAACTATACTACACTTAAAATTTGGAAAAAGAAAACAAAGATAAATAGAAAAATCTATTTTATTTAACTTAATAGATATACATAACATAAAACAATAGATTTAGCTTGACAAAAATGCTTTGTATATTTTTGAGGGCATTAAAAGTGCTTTTAAATTTTTCGAATTAATTTTCCCCACTGTCCTTATCACCATGAGATTGGGCTTGGTGCGGTTATGTGTTGCCCGACCTTAAGGCAAGGCGCAAATTGGAACACGTATAGCACGTGTGAGGTGACGCAGCACAGCACGTTGTTTTGTAAACTACATGATTGAATATATTGGCGCAAATTGACGACGCAGCGCGACCTGACACGACACGCGTCGGCTTCCAGACGTGTTTCGCTGTAGTTCAAACACAGTTTATCGTGCCGCGTGGTGGTGACTATTGTTTACAACAAGTGTTTTCTTTGTTTTTTTTACGAAAATGACAGAAGAAAAGTTAATAGAAGCGGTAAGGGAACATAGGAAGCTGTATGATACAAAAAATGCTAATTACATGAAAACAAAACTGAAGAATCGGATTTGGAGTGAGATTGCTAATGATTTAAATTTAAAAGATGGTAAGTACAAAACATACTTCGAAGTTTGCTACTATATTTTTTAATACAAATACTGTGTCAGTGTTATCTTTATTTGTACGGGGCGGCCCAATTTCTCGTTTATAAATAAAGTTACAGAGTTGCGGAATTTTCGATACCAGAAATTCCTGCACAAACAACTAAAATAATACTTCAAATTTTGAAATTTACTTTTTTTCGGACACCCTGTACACCAAAATATATTATATTTATTTTGTAAGTTACTCTCTAACACTACAAAACCTAAAAGTATACAAATGAGGAATACTATAGTGTCAATATTTTCCAAGCATAGCGGATTGATGTTGCCACGGAACTGCTCCCCAATTATTGAAATATTCAGTAAAATGCTCCCTCAGTCTAAAAGCAGCTGATGAAGTTCTCACCCTGTTTCCCTGTACATGTAGTAGCTGACTTTGTGGCAACTCTTCGGTATCATTTACATCTTCTATCACAACTGAGCGTAGTAGATAATTGTGCAAAACACAAGCGGCTTTCACAATATCTTTCACAGTGTCCATTTTATTTTCAAATGGCCTTCTGAATACACGAAACCGCGAGGAGAGTATGCCGTAGCACATTCTACGGTTTGTCAAGCTCGAGAAAGCCTTGCGTTGAAAACTTGGTGTTCATAATTGCCAGTTACATGCCTCCTGGGATATGGTCTCATTAAGTTTATGGAGAGGGGAAAAGCCTCATCTCCCACAAAAATGTACGGGAGTGATTCATCAATCGTACGTATTTTTTCAGGAGGTGGAAGTTGTAAAGTGTGTTTCATCATTTTCTTTCCTAAACCACTACTAGCAAATACATTTCCATCGCTAAATCTTCCCATAGCTCCAATATCTATCGTAACAAATTTGTAGTCCGCGTCAACTACTGCCATCAAAATAATGGAAAATGTATGCTTATAGTTGAAATATGACGATCCGCTTTTACCAGGTTTTTTAATAACAACATGTTTTCCATCGACTGCACCAACGCAGTGTGGAAATTGCCATCTTTGTTCAAACCGAGAAGCTATGGATTGCCATATTTCTGTTGTTGGTTCCGGTAAATATATTGGTTGCATCTTATTCCATATAGCCATAGCAACTTCTTGGACAATATTAGATACTGTTCGGTCTCCCATCAGGTAGTTATAAGCAATACTTTTGTAGCTGTCTCCAGAAGCCGAATATCTGTAAAAAAACGAAATAATTGTGTTAATTGTGAAGCATTTTTACATCAAAGAACAATATTAAATAATAAAAATTGTTAGTAATTAAGTTATATTCTTATTTATTGTTTCAGGAGACGAAGCAAAAACGTTGTGGCTCAAATTAAGAAACAGCTATCGAGATGCACGACGAAGGCAAATGAGATGTATGAAAAGTGGAGCTGCTCCTGAAAATATTAAGCCGTGGAGGTTTCAGCAACAGATGTCGTTTTTGGAAGCTGTTATGACGACTGGATGTCGTGAAGGAAATGTTAATGATAGCGAAGACGATTCACAGCCTCCTTCTACTCTAGCAGTAAGCGATGATTTGGAGGAAGTTTCAGAGGCAGAGGGTAATTTAGATGAAGGTGAGAGGTATCAACAATCCAACACTGCGGATGATAAATCCAGTAGGAAAATAACGAAACGTGCAAGTGAATTACCTACTACTAGCTCAACCTCCGGGGCTAAAAGAAAACAGGATGATAATATGCAAAGTTTACTAAAGCGGTCTCTACAGCAGCGGGATGAAAGAGAAAAGCAACGGGCGGAAGAAAGAAAAAACTGTTGTCACAGGACAATACCACAGACGACCCTCTATATAATTTTTTTCCTTTCTATGTACCAACTGACAAAAAAATGCCCAATAATTACCAGCATAGAGTGAGGACCCAACTTTTCAATGCTGTGTCAAAAGCGGAAGAAGAAATCATGGACATCCCTAGCCGACCATCTTCGTCACTGACTTCTTCTCATCACTCAGTTGTAAGTTCTCCATATCCATCGCCTAATTGGTTAGATTCTCAAAGCCAGATGCCAATCCACCATCCTCAAACACAACAACATGGAAACTTGGAACATTTCACAGATCAACCTGGCATTTCCTCTTTGGCAGACTATGTGACCGAATTTGAGAAACTTTGATTTTAATAACATATTCTAATAAAAATAAAATATATGCTCGTTACCTAAGGAATACTGCAAGTTTTTCTTCCGTCGCGATTGGCTTCTGCGCATTACATCCATGTGACTCGATGTCTTGTCGAATCATCTCATGTACTTCACCAAACTGGTTTCGATTCATTCGGAAATAATTCTTAAAATCTCGATCACTCATTTTAGTTGTAATTGTAAATTGTCCACTGTTTTTTCTCTCCGATAGAATAAAATTATTAGGTGATTTAAATGTCTTTTTCATCAATGAATAAAACAACATGTCCTCCTCAGCATCATCCGATTCCGATTCAGAACTCAAGTTCATTAACAACAATTGTTTCGTTCGTTTGTCTAAAATATCAGACATTTTCCTGATGCCGGCTAGTCGCGAACTGCCAATCAAATCCAAACCTCGGCGTTTCCTAATTGAAACCGCGTGTCCCAATATGCGGATCACCACGCAGCACGTGTAGCACGTACGTGTCGTGTCTCTCGTGTCACGTCACCTCACACGTGCTATACGTGTTCCAATTTGCGCCTTGCCTAACTGTGCCACCACTACAAAGGCAACGCGTGCTCGTGTAGACGCGACTAGCGCCACGTCATATCGCGCTGCACACGATGCACGTTGCACGTGTCTCAATTTGCGCCTTGCCTAAGGAGGCTATGAATTTTTGTTGCAACATAATGGCGATACTGCAAAGATTAACGTTAATGTTTATTGGGCAAATTATTACACGATCCTAGAAAAAATATAGTATGCACCACATGCATACTTATGCACTTTTACATAAATTATAATTTTTTTGTAAAGTGGTTTAATTAATTGCGTCGATTTAAATTTTAAAAAATAATATTATAATCATAAAATCAATATAATTAAGGGCTAACCCAATGTAATACGGGTTAGTCGTAAGATAAATATTACTATGTATAAACACCTGCCAATTCCCTGCTGAAGTTACTTTGTTCCAAGTAATATTGATAAGCAAACTTGCATATACCTCATATTGGAAATTTAATAATTACTGACTATACCTTGAGTATACCTAAACTTTGTGAAGCCTTAGGTTATGGGGGAAGCGCCCCTCTTTGTTTTTTATAACTGATGATTTTATAAGAATATGTATAATGTTTACTGTTCGATTAAAAATAATAAAGGCTTTTTTCTCATGCAGGAAATTAGTCCTATATTATACAGGGTGCTTCCTATTTGCGGTAAGCAAGTTTAAAGGCATATTCCTGAGCCAATTTTATAAAAAAATTTATATAAACATAGGTCCGAAAACGCTTTGATGCTAAGATACAGGGTATGAAACTTTAAAAAGAAAATCCTAAATATTATTCAATTTTAACAAAATTGGCTGTGGGATTAGTTTAAAAAAGGTAATTAAACCCCAAACTAACTTTGACTAGTAAAATTAGTTGCGGCGTTGGAGGCATGTTAGCTAATATTATTGACAGAAAGATATATGTCACAGACTTTTTGAAACTTTTATAATTTTCCGGGAATAATTAAAATACAACTTTTTGTTTCTTCATATTTTTAAGTAGCTTGACTAGTTAAAAAAATAATAAAATCCGTTAAACTGCATAATCCTGGACCGTACCGGGGGTACTTGGTTAGCCATGATTAACTTTAACTAATAAATTTATTTCAAAAATTCAAATTAAGATTTGTTCTATATCTTTTAGTTTTCGCTTTACCCTGCAAGGTCAACGAAAGTACTGTACAAACTGTACAAGAAACATTGGGGCATTTTTTTCTTTTAAAAATTTATTGTTTTAATTTCGTATTAGCAATTATGTAACAACACAACACAACACAACAAATAATTAAATAACGTTGGTATCTAGTTTAACAAATTTTACAAAAAGTGTTTTAAAAATTTCTAGGTTTTTTGAAAAGTTTGAGAACCTATGTTTATATTAACTTTTTTCATAAAAATGGTCCAGAAATACGCCTTTGTATATGTATTTTTTAATCATACAACTGATCCACTATAGATTTTTTAATAAAAAGCGATGCTTTAATTGGTAAAAAAATATATTTTAAAAATAGTGAACGTAATATTAATATTAAATAGAGTTTATTTTATTTTTTTTTTTCAGCTGTTCTATTAGGTCTTCTGAATACAGCAGCCGCAATTGTAGGATTTTTTACACCAGCAGTAGTCGGCTATTTAACATTTCAAAATGTAAGTAAGAACTAGAACTTAAACTAATTTCCAAATTTAATACTTACTTTGTATTAGGTAATTACTAAAGAAAAACAAATTTTTGTTACTTGCGCACTCGTTTGTGCGCGCAAAGCTCACGGTAAAAAATGTTATTGGTTTTTAGAGCAACAGCAAATAAACGTCAAAACTGACAAATGTCATTTGACGGTGAGAAAAATTAGAGATAAAAAATATATCTTTTTCTTTTTTAAACACTTATAGAAAAAATACTGATCCTAACAATTGCGTAATGTGTCGTCCCTGCATTTAAAGCTTATCCGAACTTTGATTTGCGTCGTTTGTCTAACTCTGCGCACTTTAAGGCAAGGCGCAAATTGAGACACGTATTACGCGTGCGACGCGATGTAGTAGTAGTAGTTTTGTAACTTAAATTAAATTATATAGCGCAAATTGAGTAGCGACGCGTCTACTCGAAAAAGCATTGATTTTTGTGGTAGTAGCACAGTTTCTCACGTCGCACGCGTTAGACGCGTTCAATTTGCGGTGGGCTAACGCATGCGACGCGACGCAGCACAGCACGTACTTTTTGTAACTTTTAAAATTAAATTATACAGCGCAAGTTAGTCTAGTCAACATGTATCTTTTAGGTAACTTTTTTGTGTATTCTCCGAAAATTACGATCTAGGTGTCATTCGATTCGGAATAATGTATAAAATGTTTAAGAAAAACTTCCGAAAGGGGCCGATAAAAATTGCAAAAGGTATAAACAATAAACAAAAAAATGTGGAGGTTTGGTTTTTTAATATCTCAAAAACTATAAAAGAAATTCAAAATTTAAAAAAGATTTAAAAAGAGAAAGAAATTTCCTATTAAAAGTCCTATTTCCTGGAGCTGTACCTTGAATATTTATAATTTTTACAGAGCCCCGAAAATAGCGCTAAAAGCGGGCAGTCTGACATTCGCGCGCGGTCCGTCCCTCGGACACGGCAACAAAATAAATCATTTTGTCATATTAAATTTGAAACTTAAAGAATAAAAAAAAGGCACACTTAGGATACATGAATAAATAATTATTTGTCTGCCAAAAATTTTTATCCCCATTTTTTCATTAGTTATTCATTAGCTAATTAACAACTTTTTTTTAATCGAATATTGATCTGGTGTTGGTCTGATTATTATTCAACTACAACCTTAAGATGTTTTTCATGTTGTTGAGTTATTCTTAAGAGGTATAGAAATAGATTCCCGTTAAAAAAATAAAAATGGTAATTTTCTACTTTTTATTAACAATCAAAGAATTTAAAAAATCAAAAATTGCATGAGGGTAATAAAAAAATTATCATCTCAAATATTTTGATTTCCAATGGTTGAAAGCTCCATGAAAATATTGTTTTATTATTTTTAGCGTTATTGTTTAAATAATTGTTATAAACAAATGCATTGTTTATAAGATAATCAAAAGAAACTTTTTTTCTATTCCAATTGTTGATATAAATTACGATTTAAAAAATATATTCCTTAAAAATGTATTTATTGCAAAAAGTGCACTTATTAATTAACAATCATTTTTACCACTAAATATAAATAATAATGAACTTTTTTTTTTCTTAAAAAATCATAAATTGTATTATTCTTAGAGATAATATTAAGAAAATGTATTCTTTATTTGTTTATATAATAAAAAATTTGTTATAAACAAATGAATTTTTTACTTTATTTTTTTATCCCCAATTTTATAACAAAAACAGCCATAAATAATTTGTAATAAAAAAATCGATATTTTTATATAACCCATTATATTTTTATGCCCTAAAACTTGTTTTTTTTTCTCAGTCTTTTGTGTTTAAAATTATTATAACCTTTAAACTATTGCAAGTAACCTAAACCACGTTTTGAAATAGAAAAATATGAAAACATTTTTTTTTTTGATTTTTTTTTATAAACGATTGTTAATAATTACCATAAATAATAGAGCTAAAGCTTAAGTTAAAACCTTAAATTGTTTATTAGCTTGTGGAGAAATAAAATGACTTGAAGTATAATAATTGTCGTATGCGTTGCACGCTTTAGGCGTATCTAAATTTGCGGCTTGCCTAAGGTGTGACTTTACACCAAAAATTATGAAAAAACTTTATTTAAATTTATGTCCAAAACCTGTTCGTTCTTTAACTAAGGGGCGTTAAAGATTTTAGGAAATTATTCTTTTTTTATAATAACGTTTATACTGATTTAGATATTTTCAAAAACTCCCATTTAGTTTAAAACACATATAATTTCTAGACTTTTTTATCTGATACGGTATGCGTAAATAAATAAAAACTAGTGACTGACCGAACTTTTGGTTTCGGCCAATTTTGGCAAAAAAAAGTTTCGGCGGCCGTCTCGGTTTTGGCCAAAATTGGCTGAAACTTTTGTCGAAACCCAAACCGATTTCGGAAATTGTGTACTCTTGCCTAACTCCGTTTCTCGAGGCAACGGTCTCTTAATTTGAAAAAATTATAAAAAAATCGTTATGTTTATTAATAAATAAATAAAACGAAATTAATATACATTGTTTTCATTTCATATTCCTAATTAATGCAAAATAATGGAAAAAAGCCCCTACTTAACCACGTGACTTTCGGTTTTGGTTACGGCCGAAACTGAAGCAATGGACAAACATTCGGTTTTGGCCTGAAAACCAGCTTTAGTCAAACTGAAATAAACACCATATTATCTAGGCATGATCAAATCTCTATCTAATAAAAGGATAAATAAAAAAGGTAATTTTTTTAAAACTGTAGATAAATTAGATATTAGCGATACGAAATAACCATGCCGAAAAATGGTTTTTGTCCATTTACGCAAAAACTCTACATCAAATAAAAAATAGTCAAGATATCAATTTTATTTAAAACTAATATTTTTATTTCACAAAAATGCAATGGTGCACAATTATTTTGTTAACAACTATTTACTACCATTTTACTTAAATAGGTATTATACAGTGCGAGCTATAACTAAAAATATGAAAAATGTTTAGGAACTAACAAGTTTTATTTTTAAAAATGAAACAAAATTGTATAAGTAAATGTTGTAGTGAATTAAATTTTATGGTAAAATTTGGAGTTTGGAATAAAAGCAATAAAAATAATTGTCACTTTTTGACACTACGCATTACAACTTAAATAAAGAGCAAGTGAAGGCAAAATTTAAAAGAACATGAATTAATTAAAATGCATTTTATATAAATATTTTTTTAATTCGATGTGTTAGGCAAAGTATTTTAAAAACTGTTAACGCATAATGTAAAAAATTGACCAAAATAATTGTTTTACTTTAAATATTGAAATTAAATTTAATTCTCTTTATTTTTAAAAATTTTAAATTTTTTCGTCCATTTGTCTCCTTGTAACACTTTACCTGGCACACACTGTATAAAGGTATTTTTAACTTTTTAAAATATTACTATTTTTCTTGCTTTAATAAGAAATTAAAACTTGTATTAACAAAAGATAAACACTTTTTGTTAAACTTTTAGTCATTTATCTTAAAACTAAGCATAATAAATTTATTTGTAGATACGCAATATCTGAAAATGCCAAAAATTAAAGTTAACGAGTAACTTCCTTTCTTCGCTAGACGTAAACAAGTTAAGTTTAATCGCATAAATTAAGTAGTAAACTTGTTAGACTTTGTTTCCAGCTTATTTTCTTAGGTAGTTGTAAATATTATACGTTAGCTTTCTAAAAGCAGAGACACCCCTCTATACAGGGTGTCCCATTTTGGTTGCAACAGCGGGGTATCTCAGTTATTATAAAAATAGAACCTTGCTGCTTTCGCAAACCTGAACAATTTTTTGTAAAACAAAAGATGCCATAAACAAAGCTATCATAGCCATCTTACTTTGTGCGCTACAAGGCAATTATGTAAACTTTGCATTTTCAGGTACCCTTTGTATCTTAGTTAACTAATAACGTATTAAAAAGATAACACAAATTTCTTTATAACATTTTACGTAGAATGCAGTGGCAGAGTCAGAATATTTCCAAACATTTTTGTTTTAAAAATATTAACCAATTATGTTTTTTTTTTTAATTGAACACTTTTTAGTAAGCTTCTTAAAACTATATGACACGGTGGGTTTATTTTAATAAACAGCGACGCAAAATTCCTAAATTAAATAGGGCCATTTCATATAAATTTGTTATTTCTTTTGTTACATAAATCTAAGTATGTAGCACTTACACGAGCAACATTATTAATTTGTAAATGGTGTTTATTAAATAATTTCCTTTATTTATTATATATATTTAAAATAAACAAAATAAAATACGCTTACAATAAATTTAGTAAATAATTTAATTTAAAAAATTTACCAATAAAAAAATTTGCTTAAGAAAGTGCTACCTACCTAGATTTATATAATAAAGAAAATAGTGGTGTAAGGCATTAACCATATTTTTAGTAGACTTAAAACTACTATTTGCAAAAATCAACTTTTCGACCAGACTACTTGGAAAAATGCTTTATAAATAAAGCAATATAAATTAGGTTTTTCTGTCTCTTACATTATTAGTTTTTTCTTCATGCTTAATTTCTTGTATTTTTGGTATTTTAATTTACACTTTTAGCCAAATTAAAATTTTTACAGGCTCTATCTGTGAAGGAAATGGTCTTACGCGTGTAGGACACAAGACACTAACAAGTGGATATTCTTTTAATAATATCTTACCCTTAAAAAAAGCTGTTTTAAAATATATTTTTATTTTATTTTTAAGCAAACGACGGCACAGTGGCAAAAAGTGTTCTGGATATCAAGTTCTTGGCTGCTTCTCAGTGGTATACTCTACGTATTGTTTGCTAAATCCGAGTTAAAAGAATGGAATTCACCGGATCTAGCTAAAAACACGCCGGAATCAGAGCTTATGGTAGTAAAAACAGAAAAAGATAAAAAATTGGAAAGTAGAACAAAGTAAAATAAAATAACATGTTGTTTAGTATTATTTTGCAATAAATAAATTAAAATTTAAATTAATTAAACCTATTTTTGTTGTTTGTTCCTTTCCTTTTATAAGATTTATATTGTCATATTAGATTTATTACTATTAATATTATATATTTTTATCGACGAGCGTAAACAAATATTTAAAAAAAGTTACAATTGCCATATTGTATACCTATGTTAAAGGAAAACAGATTTTTAAAACATTTTTTATACAACTTTATAATTATAAAATTTACTTTATTTTTAATCTTTTTTTTGGTTACAACATTCGCTGTATATTACCAATTAAAGTGAGCTTTTGTACGTTTTAAGTTTAGGGCTATAAGGCCAGTTTTCCTTTAATTTTTTTTTTTTTCAACGCCTATCTAGGAACAGACTGTATATATCTGGATTGTTTTAAATTAATGTTACACGAGAAGTTGCTGCACTTATTATTTTTAAAAGTCGTACTTTCTTAACAATTAAATGTTTTACTTTTAGGCTTTAATTAAATTGGCACAAATAATAATTAATAATGAAAAAAAAACAAGGAAGAATAATTAGCTTAAAAGCTAAAGTAATAAACAAAGTAAAAATATGTGTTATATGTATATTAGTTTGTGACTGTATGTGTAAACACACTTTTTTTTTCATTTTATTATCAATGGTTGTTCTTAGCAATTATTGTCCAAATTTATGCGTATAGGTTACAAGATTCACTTGTATAATTACTTTTTACCTTACTTTATCAGATAACATACGGTCCTTTTACCACTATTTTTATTAACACATTCTTTTAATTTACGGTAATTTAAAACACTTTTTACTAAAACGCGGTTTCTCACAGCATAAACAAAATTCTTTTTATTAATCTCTTGTTATCTTTCTTCATATATCCAGTAAAATACATTTTATATATAAAACAAAGTTGCCAACATAAATCCTTGATGCTGTCATAAATTTAGGTTTTACATTAAACTTGTTCGGGAGAAAAGAATATAGTTACTTTTTAAAAACAAAATAATAATATTAGAATTTGCAAGACTTTATGTTTTAAAAGTCCAACAACACCTTATTTTTAATTTGAATAAAAAATAAATACAGACAAAAAATGTGTCCTTCCGCGATATAACTGCGGTCACGTAAAGTTCAAATTATTTTTTATATAACTGACCTGCACAATTAATTACCCAATTTTTTTTGTAAGTATTTTCACTTAACTTATAGGGCCACCCTGTATAAACAGTGACCGACAGCAGTTCGCAATATATGGATTTTTTAAGCAAGAGAAAATTTTAAACATTTTCTGGCAATCATGATAGCATGTTCGCAAACCTTAAAACCAACGGTCACAAAAAAAAATTACCCGGAATTTAAATCAAATAAAAAAATCCTGCTTTAAGCTCTTTAATAAATTTTAACTTTACTTTTGATTAGTTTTTAGACCTTTACTTTTAATAATATTTCTTTTTAAACGTTAATATATATTTTTTTAAAATTTATATTAAAGTAAGTTTTAATAATAACGGCTATATACAGGGTGGGCCAAACACATACGTTGAAACTTAAGGGCTAATTCTACACTAAAAATATGGAAAAAACTTTTGTAAAAATTTGTCCCAAACGTTATAGTTTTCGAACTACAGGGTGTTAAATGTTTTTAAAAATTATTGTTTTTTATTATAACTTTTATACAAATTAAGATATTTTTACAAAATTTGAGGGACTCCTTTTATGCACCAAAATACATCTTTTGGCATGGTCTAAACCCATGAACCAGGATTCTTTAGTCGAAAACTTTTGTTTTTAACTTTTTTAAAAGAATTTTTCAAATTTTTGCTACAAATTGCAAAAAAAATTGACCTAACCAGAACTAACCATGTCCACCCCAATGACACATTTACTGCTTATTTTACGAATTTAGCACAATCTTTCCGAATAGATGAAATCAGCAATTACACAAATTCGGCGTAACACATGCAAAGCAATGGAAGATAAAAGTAAATATGAAAAATTTATTAAATAAAATAATAAATTAAAAATAATCTTTTTCTAAAGTTTTAAAACCTAATAGAAATTTTATTCTTAAAACTGCCTTAAAAAATGTTAAATTGGATTTGACCAGCTGTGGCAATTAAAGCTGAACAAAGTTTTAATGAATAACTAATGATTAATTATGTAATCTATTTAAAAAATTAAATAATTTATTATTACGGTAGACAGATCTTTTGCAACTTTAATCTTTTGAAAAAGATCCTAATTTCTTCGACTAAAAGCACGTTTTACTTTAATTAAAATATTTGTTAAAATGCAAAATGCGTAGTATCTTCCCATTTTAAAATCAGTTTAGAGCTTTAGGAATAACTAGGGTAATACTAAATAAACAATGTATATGCAAATATTCCATTAAGAAATTTTATCAGGAATTTATTTACAGACAGCACTGAATTCAAAATAAAGCAAAATTTGTTGTCTTAAAAACTTTAAAATTAAATAATTTATATTACATGATACTGTTTTTAGTTTTTCTTTAAGTTTCACAGTTTTAAATCTTTGATTTTAAATATTTCGCCTTATAAAGTACTTAAGTTGAATAAAAATTATAGTTACACTTGTATTATTAAAGCATATTTCTTAAAAACAAAAAAGGATAATGTGTAATATATGCCAAATGAATTTTTTATTTTAAATTGTGTTAAATAAGCTTTTTCTTATCATTGTCTTTAACCAATATTTTTTGTTTTTAAAATTATTGTTGTGGTATAGACTGTTTTGTTTTGTCTTCGCAAAAAAACGAAATCAATGCTCCCATTATAAATTTTTAGTTTAATCCAGGCCTTCCCAAACTATGCGTCGCCACGCATTGGCGAGTCGCAGAGTCATTTCAGGGGCGTCACGTCAACCTATTGTTTACACAGCAGTCCTTATCATTGAAAAGTATTTTCCAGATAATCTGGACTAATATGAACAAATTAGGAATTTCTTTTAATTGACTCAACCATCAACATTTTTAACAAAGGGAGATAAACAACGAATAAAATTGTCCGGTGACTCTAGCCTCAAACTTCAATACAACAAGGACAAACTGTTTAAATTTTAAGGCGCATTTTGTTAGGAATATTGTGATGATGCATTAAAGGATTATCAAGTATTATTTGTAACTTTGTACTTGTGCGAAACCGGCTTTTTTGCAATTGGTTTTACAAAGAACAAGTACAGTTTAAAATAGACGTAGAAAAAGAAATAAGAGTGGCAATTTGCAAACTGGAGACGCATTTAAAGAAGCTATGCTCATAAAAGCAAGCACATCCTTTACATTAAATAAATCTTTTAATTTATTTTTATGCCTATGTTTTGGTCTTTTTCTTATTTTATAACAAAAATTTACAAATGTACAAAGATATTTTTTTCTGGTAACTTGCTACTAGGCTAGTTCTATAACTGGTAGGTATTTTTAAACGGAGTAACAGTCGCACCTGGGGCATATTTGTGTATCCGGAGAACCTGGTGCAGGGGGTCAGCGACTGATCCCAACTTTTTTACTTGGATGTGGGAAATCAGCGTTTAACCTCAAATTTTTGGTAAAAATAGTTGAAAAGCTTTTTATAACAATAAATCAAAATCAAGGTTTAAAGGTGCAATATGGTTATTTTGCAATAATTTTGTTTTTAAGACGTTTTTCATATTCAGTTGTTTTTTTCGTCCCAATTTGCGTTTTAGCATTGTCAAGTGCCCACTACTAGTTGGATTTTTAAAATAGGCTAGAAATGCAAACATATATCGCACATCCCGTTCAAAGGTGTATTAACTCAAAAAATTATAATATCGGATTTTTTCAAAAACAGATCCTTTTTAACATACTTTATGTCCCTGCAAAATCGTATTATTGTAAATAAAAGCTGACTCCTAAAAATTTCGCTATCTCAGGCGATACATTTTATAGTATAGCATATTGTATTAACGTTAATTTTATTTTCCTTCTCCTGAAAATTTTTCATATTTTGTGTTAATACAGTTTTGAACGGGATGTGCAATATATGAATTTAATTAAAAAAATAAAAACATGGGGCTTCTCCAAGCTTCGCGGAGGCAAATGTATACCTTAACACATTTATCAAAGGTACCAATGCCGGCTTTAGTTGACTCATATGTGTATTGTTCTACATTTTTATATTACAAAGCTGGGCAAGATGAAAACAACTTTTCTATTAAAGATTCCTTACTAAAGTCTTATTTATCCCAAAAGCAAAGAAACAGTTGCAAATGTGCTTTATTTTTTGGACAGGCCGCTTTATTTCATGTGAAATATTTTTTAGGTTAGTATTTACTACTGCAACCTTCTTTTTCAGTAATCCATTTTACGGTTATATTACGACCGCTGTTAGTTGCAAACACCTTATAAATGAGCCATACTTGCCATGAAACCCATCCTAAAATCGTTTCTCAAGCCAGAAGCCATTCGCAAAAATCTTTTAATTTTAGTATGAATACACTTCAACAGGATCATGTATAAAAGCATAGAGTAAGGAGGTAAAGAGTTATCATGGAATAGCCGATTTAAGGACAGGTCATGCGAAAACTCCCAATATAATGTTATTCGTTTCTCGTTGAAATACTACCAGTTAGTCATTTCCAGTAAGCTTACGTGTCTCCCCACCGCTGATGTTACACGAAGCGAGGCTTCGACCGACGCATTTAAAGTGTAAACTGGAAAAATGACAAGCCTGCTGCCAAGCCTGCCGCAAAAGCGGTACGAAAATTTTAGCATGGTTTCTCTTATCCGTAGGTATGTTACTTTATAATAAAAGTCATAAAAAGATAATTATTGTTTTTGATTCTTAAAAGTTATAACAAAAAAACTACGGTGAGGTCAGTGCGCCAGGTGCGTCTGTTAAGGGACGCCGCACAGTGGCCGATTATTGTTAAAACGTGGCATAAATTAAAAAGAAGATCAAAAATGTTGTTTTATCATTCCAAAACTTAGCAAACACACAAATTATAATCATTTTAAGTGGCAAAAGCTTTATTGATATCTTAATAAGTTTTATACAGGATGTTTCGAAACTTGGCATGAACGACAACCTATATACAGGATTCCATAGTATCCATACTATTGAGAATTTTGATTCCAAACAAAAACTATGTTATAGACTGCTATTTTAGCTACTTTTTAAAATTATTTTGAAGTATACCGGGTGAGCCAAAAACATGGCACACCAAAAACAAGTTCTTTTAAATGGGACACCCTGTATATTTTTGCATTTTTCGAATCTACATAAAATTCTAAGCATATTGGCTTATCATATTCCTATACCTAAAGTAAATAGTTTGGGAGTTATTAACAATTGAAAATCGGAATTTTTGAACTTTGACGATTTACCAAGCAAAACAGTTGAAGATAGAGCAAAACGACTTTTACTTTCCTATCTTAACTTTTCAAGACCTATCTAACGGAAATAAAAAGTGAAGGCGAAGTGAAGGTGAAGTGAAGGTGAAGTGAAGGTAAATCGAAGGTTAAATTCGCCTTCATTAACCTTCAAATCACCTTCACTTTTTAATATATTTAACCAACTAGTGACAATACAAAAATCGACCTTACTAACTGTCTAGTTATTAGTTTGTGGTTCATAAAATATTTAATGTATGTCTCGAAAATCAATAGTTTTTGAAATATTCCAACAAAATAAGTTTAAGTGTTTTTAACAAATCACCCTGTATCCCAGAAACAACTGAAATGTTTCATCGCGGTAAAAGCACTAGCAGCACTTGCCATTTCGGAAAAAGCAAAAGTCGCATCACCTAAACTAGACATACACCCTGTATATGGTATTCTATTAAAAAAATTAATAATCTCTCACACTTTTTTAAGCTACCTTGTATAAATTTAAAAATACATTGCAAACTCTGTGGATAACAATCCTACAACTTCTTAAATTAAATGTTTTTGTAGCTAGAAAAATAAAGAAGCTGGTGGAGTCTATAACCCTGCACTAATATTTTAAAGTTTATTAAAAAAGCGCAAAAGTCGCAAAACTTTTCTTGGTAACCAGAAAACTAAACAGTTAGAGAAGATAATGTGATACAAATTATAAGAGGGTCGTTAGCGGAACATAAAAAAATGCTTTTTAAAATGGCTACTTTGCTATAATTTTTATACACTTGATTAAATGTGTTAGTAAAATAGAAAACAAAATTTCAATAAATGAATGAAACACTATATACATACCTGACTAAACACTAATCCCACTAAACAGTTTAAAAAAATTCTACAAGAAATTTTTAATACAAGGAATCTTTATAAGACAATGTATTATCATTGAATAACGTTTACTGCATAGAAAACTTGGCTTAATTTAAAGATGGCGTAGAGATTAAAAACAAGTGAAAAATTCAGAATGGTCACAGCCACCTAATAGAATAGAATGTTAGGAAGTAGACTATTGACAATTTACTTAATTTTTAAAGATTTGATATTTCTCTTTTTGCCACAATTTTACAAAAATCGACCATAGTGCGCCGTAAGAAAATTAAAAATTTCTAAGGGCGTCACAGCACAAATAAGTTTGAGAACCCCGGTATAAGCTAAAGCTGAAAGATGTTTTCAAAAGTCACAATTATTTTATAGATCACATCAGTTATTGTGTTGGTCGTCTGAGAATTTTAAAACCTTAGGCTAAGACGTGCTAAAGTTACAGTTCCTTATATTATTTTTTTCTTTTTAAAATATAAAGATAAAAACTGAAAAGAATTGAATGTTGGCTTAAATATTGTACTATTTAATTTTTTATGCAATGTTTCTGAATGTTAACTAACTTATATTACGTCCATAATATAATTTAATACAAATATCTTTACATTCTTTCACCCGAATTTTTATCGTCTTGTAGCAGAATTTTATTGCAGTTAAAAACTTAAAGCCTCTTAGAATATACGTTTTAAGTAAATACTTTTAAGCTAGCAGTGTTTACCGTGTGGCAAGAGTGCAATTTTGTAACTGTTTTCTTATCCATAATCATAAGCTTAGGGTGTTACACAGTCTTTATTATACCTCTCTCTGTTATGGCCCCTTTATTTATTTAAATATGCGTAAAAGTATAGAAAAAATATATTACACAATATAGCAAAGTTTTATAATAACATTTTTATACATACAAACTTTAAAACATATTTCGGTGCTTTTCTCTAATATTACCCAATATTACTACTTTTGTTCGATTTTAATATCTTAAAGCTTTTTTTGACAAAAACAACTCTTTATTAAATATGGTTTTGTATTAGAAATATCTAATGTCATAAACAAAACATCCATTTTTATTTATAACTACCATGTTAAAATGTAATATGACATTTTTCTGAATCTAATAAAGATAGAAAATAATAAGTAGTTATATTATTCTCATATGTTCTGTATAAGTCCGGTAGATTGCCTACATATTCTGGAACAAGCTGTATTTAATGGAATGTAATTATAATATATATATATAATAATAAAATAATGCCAAAAATTAAATTAAAAGTACCAAATATCTGCCAACACGCATTTGATAACAATCATAGAATAAACTGGGATGCTTCGAGCATTTTAGCAAAGGAAATTTGTTCTAAAAAACGCAAAATCAAAGAAAGTGCGTATATATTATTAAATAAAGATAATTGTGTAGCATCAATTTCAGTTAATTTAAATACCACTTGGTGGCCTTTGCTTGATACTGAAGTATCTTCAGGAAGACTAAAAATTAACTAGCTATTCACCTTTTTTGTAATACAAACAATAAATACACCAGCAACCAGTTATCTATGTCACTATGACACTAATAACCATACAAACATATTTGACATTTAATGTCAAAACGTTCTCAGAATATCTTAAAAAAAGTAAAAATTTCAATTTCTTAATAATAGTTAATTTTTATTTTTATTAATTTTATTCAATTTATCTTAACAACGGTGGCAGACACCGAAACGTCGATTTTTAGTTATCTTTTTACTTGTTTAAATTTTTTTGATTTTTTGGTACTTTTAATTTATTTTTTGGCGTGTACTCAAACAATTACCATCCATCAAATGAATTCGCCGAACTACGGAACATATCTTTAATTTAAGCTGTATTTACTTTTTATTCATAATTTATAATCACATGATACTCAAGCCTTTTTAATAAATACGTGTATGACCTACACTTTATTTTCGGCTAAGTTTAAATTGGGTATATTTTAGTGCAACATTTAAAATAAACATTTCATAAATAATACTGTCATTATTACCCGCTGCTAGTTTTTTATTAAAGCAATTTTAATTTGCATTCACCTATATTAAATTAAATATTTTGCTAAAAGCAAATTATTGTACAAAAATAATACTTATTTATCTATGCGAAAAATATAATATGTAGGTATTGAGTTTAAAACAAATTTTAAAATAAAAAATAACATTTAATTATTTTAATTAAACACAACACATTATCTTTTTATATATAAATTTCAAATAATAATATTTAACATTTAAATGTGCATAATTTTTATTTAATTTAAATATTTTTTTATAAGTTTAAGGACCTAACATCAATTAAAAAATTGTAATTTTATTAAAAATCCAGCCATTCGCAAAAATCTTTTAATTTTAGTATGAATACACTTCAAAAGGACCATGTATAAAAGTCATAAAAAGATAATTATTGTTTTTATTCTTAAAAGTTATAGCAAAAAAACTACGGTGAGGTCAGTTACTGACCCCCTGCCCCAGGTGCGTCTGTTAAGGGACACCGTAAGAAAATTAAAAATTTCTAAGGGCGTCACAACACAAAGTTTGAGAACCCCGGTATAAGCTAAAGCTGAAAGGTGTTTTCAAAAGTCACAATTATTTTATAGATCACATCAGTTATTGTGTTGGTCGTCTGAGAATTTTAAAACCTTAGGCTAAGACGTGCTAAATTTACAGTTCCTTTTATTATTTTTTTCTTTTAAAATATAAAGATAAAAACTGAAAAGAATTGAATGTTGGCTAAGGTTGGCTTAAGGTTTCCTGTTAATTTTTTATTGGGTTTTTGAATATTTATATTTATTATTTAAATTAAATAACAAACCAAGTTTTGACTCACTTTAAAAGAAATAAAATAGACAGTTAAAAATTTACATAATTTAAATACACAATAAAAAATATTTAATGGCAATTTGTATTTTAATTTGCTATTTTGTTGGGATATATTGTGTGTCTTTGTTATTAAAGTTTAAGCTTACTTGACATTTTGCAAAGCTATCTATAGTAAACGAAGGTCTTTATGTATGTTTAAAAGATAAGTTAAATAAAATCTTTTTATGTATCAATTGTTTTTGTATATTTTTTGGCATTGGCATTTTGATTTACGCAGAATATAGGTAAGTTTTAAGTTTTTTTTAGGTAGTTAAAAAAATAAGAAGTGCCTTTTAAACTTATAACAGCACATAAACAAGATATTTTTAACACGCTTTTATTAACTTGGGTTGTCACTATCTATCTATGTAACGGAATCTTTGAGCCTAATTTTTACCAACTTCCAGCTATTCGATTTCTTTGAAAATTTGCACACGTATTAAGGACCCATGACAATGCAATAATCTGCAAACAGTATCCCGTTATCCTGGTTTGGATCGCCAGGAAAAAAATCCATTATATTATAAAAACAACACCTGTGTTGCCATCTTTTGGCAACATCCAAAACTTTTCTCAGGTTTAGCTACTCTTGACAAAATGGCGAAGGAATTTTTAGTGAATAAACTGGAGCATTTTTACATAGATACATACATAAATGCATATCGAACTAAAAAATGAAAAATAAATAATAGTTTAAAAAACTAAAAAACACGCTTTTATATGCAACCGAACTAAAAATTAGAAAATAATTTTTCATTAAAAAAATATTGTCACTTCATAGTAAAAAGCGTGGGGTGCATTTTACAATTTTTCCATAACTTTTCCCTCATAGATATTGGCAAATATAATAATTATAACATTTAATATATTAAGCACCCCACGCTTTTTACTATGAAGTGACAATATTTTTTTAATGAAAAATTATTTTCTAATTTTTAGTTCGGTTGCATATAAAAAGCGTGTTTTCTTAGTTTTTTTAAACTATTATTTATTAAAGTTAATTTGTATATTTTTAGTCTTAAATAAATATGTTAATAACGTCATACTGTTAATTTTACAATAATGTCAAGGTTTTAAAAAATGTATAGCACACAAGCGACGGTATTAACAAAGCTAATTTATTAATTTTTAGTTTTAAATAAATGTAAATAAAGTATTACTAGTTATAATTTTTTAAAGCGGTCATAATTAAAAACGATATATTAAGCTATAAATATTAACTTAATAAAAGTTCATATTAATTACTAAAAGAAAATAAAATACTAATGTTACATTTACTCCTAAATTAATAAACAAAATTAATAAAAAATTATGCAAATATGTTCTGCTAAATGAAAGCTTATTTAATACAGTTTTAACAAATAAAGTAAAACATTTTTTGGTTCATATTTATTTGTTTCTCTTATCGGTTGTGCATAGTTAAAAAAATATGTTACCAACGTCCTTTTTATTTTATTGTTAAATGTTTTTTTTTAAATCTTTTTACGTTCCTAAAAATTATAAAAAAATTTTTGTTTATTTTTGGCTCTGGTCCAATTGCCAGCTTTCCCCATCCCAAACTATGCTTTTCAGGGCCTTGTCGATAAAAATCTGGATATTCGAGCTCCTAGCTCCCAAAAATTCCTACACATGGAAAATAATAGTAGATGCGATGAATAAATTGACAGTCACTAACCAGCACTTTTTGACACTTAATATGTTCAATGAAATTTTAGAAGCATTTTTACAAATGACCATTCAATAAGTGCACATTTTCAACATATTTTAGTACACAATTTACCTTAGTCAAAAAGTTTATAGTTGCGAGATACAGGGAGTCAAAGTTTTTATTTGTTTTAATTATTTTTAATATTTGTTTTATAATTACACACACATTATTATCAAATTCGGTATTAAGGGGGTATTGTATTGTATTGTATTGTAGTGAATGGGGTCGTTCGGCTTAGCTAGCCCTTCTCCCACTTCGACCTAAAAGATCTTTTGTGGATACCCTACATTAGTTAATCCCCTATTTCCAAACTTTTCGCGAAGCTGGAAATATTTCGGGGGCGAGCCTTTTATATCCTCTGGAGTTAAGAAAACTCCTTCCTTTAAGTCCTCATGTTTTTCCAATAGCCTACGGCATGACCATGCCCTTGTAGCTCTTTCGGTAGTCCTTTCTAAGTGTGAGTTCCAATTAAGTCTCTGGTCAAGGACTATTCCCAGATACTTTACTTCTTTTGAGAGCTCGATCGTCTTGCCGTTCAGCGTTGGAGCTTTTATATTTAGCTTCCTTTTTTTTGTGAACGGTACTATGACGGTTTTGCTCGGATTGACATTAAGTCCTTCCTCGATGCAAAAATATAATTAGTGTCCAACGAAGTGAGCACGGGTCGGCAAGGGTTCATATAAAGTTTCTTATTTTTCATTGTTGAAGTTGGTTATTTAAGTTATTAAACACACTGTATTAATTTTTTTTTCAATTACAAATTAAACCCACGTTGCGCTTTATAATGATTTAACATTGCACCATTTTGTTGTGTCTTTAACAAGTTTGTTAGGTGGGCACTATATTTTGTGCACATATATTAAGAAAAATACCTAGTAAGCTTCTATGGCTACTGACTTCTTAAAGCAATAAAATGCATTTTTTATTGTGGTTATACTTTTAAACCATTTTTTGCTCAGCTGTTTTTTTAATTAAAACCAACAAATTGTGAGCATCGTGTTTTATTTTTGTAGCAGTATAGAGGAGAGTATTTGCATATTTTTTACTTTCCAATTACTTCAGATTCAACCGAAATTGGCTTTAATTTTGAATATTTAAATGGAACACTCTATATATTTTACCTTTTAAAGATTTCCGAGAGAATTTTGAATCAGAATTTTATATATTAAAGAATTTTTTAGCCTGCTTGATTTTCTAAGCCATTTGTATTATTACATCTAGGTGACCATAACTGGACGCAAAATAATCTGAGGACTTCAGGTAATGTAAAAATACAATCGCAATATTTTAACTTGTATAATAGATAGGAACAAAACAAGTTGGCTAATTGACATTTGTGTCTACTATTATTTTTCAAATGGCAAACTCTTTTAAAACAGAACTCTCGAAAAATAAGGTTTTTTAACGATTCTAATAATAGATACACTTTTCTTTGATCGAACCAAAAGAAAAAGGCATAAATTAAGTATTATTGCCACCTAGATACAGTATGAAAAATGACTTACAAAAATTCTCACTAGCGTAATATCTTTTAGAATGTTACATTCATATTTAGAATTATTCCAGAAAACCAAAAAATGTTAAAACATACATGGTTTTTCTTTTAAAATTTCAACAGTGAGGCCATTGCCGGTTAAATCAAAAGTAACGGAAAAATGACAAACATAAGAAATATGTAAAAAATCATGTCTTTTCCATACCTCTTACCTATACCAAGGTTTATTTTAATATTTATGTCTATACTTTGGCCACTAAAAATTGATAATGAATACCTAGTAAGTAACTCCGGTTACTGTAGTTTTAAACCAATGAAATACATTTTTTGTTCAGGTGTTTTTCTCAATTTATAGTAAACAGAGTATAATACTTTGGAAGTTATGACTTGTTAAATGAATTTGACACTTAGTATAAGGTTTATAACTGTTCTCGTATTATTACGATTTTATTTATTTTTTCAGTTTTTTATAGAACCATAACTTAATTTTTTTTTCAAGTTTTTAAATTCAACGGCATCTACCATCTAAAAACTCAAAGTATAAAGAGCATATTTACTTGATAATAATATTTAATTAATTGCTTTTTGAGCGTGTTTTTATTAAAAATACAAATTCCTTTATCCTAAAAAAAATATATATACAGATCTATTTACCTGGCTTAATTTTTTGTCATTTTTTTCTTAAAAAGTTTTCAATACTATTAGCATAGGGTTTCTCCTTTTTGCTGTGTCCATATTATTTATTCACAAACTTTTGAGTACGTGTAATGTATTCAAACAACTTTCAATGTAACTAAGAAAAAATTAAAAACTTGAAAAATTAGCTTTAGTCTATGTTGTATAAACTTAAGGGAAAATGGAAAAATAAAAATACAGATAAAAAAATGTAATCTTAATAGCATTAATTGTGTAAATACTTTGTATACAACATACCGTATATTCTAAACACTGTTATAGTAAATTATGGGCAAAAACATGTAGTTTTTTAGATTTTCATTATTTTTATTTTATTACAAATTTACGGTTCTTAATCACTTTATGCCATAGGATTACATTTTCAATATAAACAGGGTGTTTCTGAACAATTAGCAAAACATTTTAAAAGGTGATTTCTTCTTTAAAATAAAGAGTTTGCTTTAAGAATCTGGGCTCAAAAGTCAACCATAAGGGATAGCGAAAAAATAAACATAAAAATTTCTTTATTTTTTACCCTAAAAACAAAAAAATATTGCGTTTAAACTATCGAGTAATTTAAAATATATAAATATTACAAATGCCTTAATAGGTAAGAGCGGATAATATGTTTTTTTAATATAAATTTTCCGTCCAAACATTTTTTTAAATTAAAAAGTGGTAGTTTATACCTTCTAAATTATAATGTGATTTTCCTTTTTACTACAGTATTCAAGTAGTAGTCGTACCTAAGTATACAGTACACTAATTTTAACTATTTAATTTAATTAGATTTAATTATTATTCCAAACAATATTTTTTTTTTTTTTTTTGCCGAATAATATGGTTTTAAACTTTACAAACTTTATATTAATTTTAAATTTAACGACATATTACACTTTACATTTATTCGACGTTTTAAACCTTAAAAATCATCATTTACTATTTTGTCATTTCAAAAAACGATTCTACCCAGAAGATTTATTTTTTACAGGCTACGATAATTAATACGTAAAGTGTCATTGGATTAAGAATTAAAATGCGAGTTTATTAAGTTTAAAACCAAATATTTTGCATATTTAAAAAACAAAGTTGATGATGTCATATATTAAATTTATTGCCATCATTTAATAGAACCGGAAAAGTGACAATGTTAATGTGTCGTCTGTTTTATATTATTATCTCTTTAAACAAACTGAAAAAAAAAGAAAACATAAAAACTGTTTAGCAAAATTTCGGTTTTTCCGATATTTCCAAAACGGCTCAGAAAAAACGGAATATTGCTAAGCATAAAAAAACGCAAATTTGCCCTAATTTATTCAACCATGTATCTCTTGCCGTTTGAGATTCTAATGGTGCACCTTAAATTTGTAACAGCCTGTATAATAAACATTTCAACAATATACTTTGAAATTTTTATAGGTTTAATAATGTTGTTTTTTAAAGTAAAAATTTGTGACAACCTAATTATTATTTGCTCTAAACAACATAAAATGTTTTAAAAAGTGTTGGTAACTCTTTTAATTAAAAGTTTTGATGGTATCTGGTGTAAACAGCTTAACAAAAGGACTCGTTTTTTTGTCTTAGAATAAAACAAATACTTAGACAAAAGTTTTATTTAACAAAAGGAACGATTTACCTTTGCTATTTTAAAAACTCCAGGAATAAAATAAAAAACAAAGTAAAGTTCCAGTTGGATCTTATACAGGGTGATTAAACTTAAGTCAGATACAAAGTCAGGTAAGCTAGTAAATTTGTAGTATTTTTCCTCTGATTAACGTGCTACCAACAGAAAAACAATTGAATATCAGCTTTTTAAATTATTACGAAAAATTTACCTTTTTATTCGAATGCTCTATTAAACATCTTTATTAGGCCATTATATCCAATTTTAAATAGTTTAGGAAATATGGCCATCCTCAGAAATAAGATACTAACCTGGAATTTTTTTAATAAAACACTCTGTATACTGCATCATCAGTATATACATATTTTAAAGAGCTTTATAAAAATATACGATATAATATGTCTATCTCTTGCAGTTTTAATATATAAATATGACCAGCAAAATATAAATATTATGTTAAATTTCCATTATATTTACAGCTCTAAGCTATTAGCACTATAAATTCAGTGTAAAATAGATATTATATCTACTATTTTTTAGATTTTGATGGCCATATTTTCAAAACTATAAGAGATATGACATATTAAATATGGTATTTTCGTAAAGCTCTTTTAAGTATTTATTTAATAATTATGCAATATACATGGTATTTTATTTAAAAATGCCACTTTACTTTTAAATTCTGGAGGATGGCCATATTTTAGAAACTATTAAAAATTAGACATATCACATATGGACTCTTTTAAAAGGTTTTTGATAAATCTATTAAACGAGTTAGGGTGTTCCATTAAAAAAATAACATTTTTTTAATAAATTGAAAACTCAATGTTTAATTGTTTTTCTGTTGGCAGTAGCTTAATTTGCAAAAAAATTTCCCCGACTCTGTATCTCCAATAAAGAAAAAGTAAGCAATAGTGCATATTTACAGATCAACCTGTATAGCAATTCATACATGTAGCACCACAAATGTCACTGTTGGGAGTTGCGAAGGGAGGAATACTGAAAAACAGCTTAAAGCAGAAGCAATGAAAGTACCTAAAAAAGCGGCATATTCCCAACATCCAGACAAAGGCAAAAAAAGTAGACCTGTCTTTAAACAAAGAATCAATAATAAGGCAAACAGCTCTTCTTTAAATTAAACCAAGAATGTAATAAAAGTTATTTTCACCAATGTCATAAAAGTTATTTTCACCAATGTCATAAAAGTTATTTTCACCAATGTCGTCCATAGGGGTTTTTAATATTCCCAAAAGAAATGGTAGGCCACTGCATTTGTTTAAAATCTTTTTTCCCATTAATTTTAAACAAATTTAATTTCTTGACTTTTGTTTATTTGTTGTGCGGGTTTTGCCTAAGTAAATAAAAACCACTTCTCGACATTGTCATTTCGTATTGCTTATAGCAAAATTTACAGTAAAACGAAAACCATACATCATGAAAAAATCATAAAATTAGTTTTAAACTAAATGGGTTGTGGAGTACAATATTTTTTTCAAAAATATTTACCTTGAACCTCTTATAGACAACACAAGTGAAAATAATTTTTTAAATGCCAAAAAATTTCTTCTTAAACATAAAAGGCGTACCCAAATGTTTAGATAATATCTGAATTGGTAAAAATGTTATAAAGAAAAAAACAATTTTTTTTAATTTTAATTTTTAAAACCCTGTAGTTTAAAAACTAAGACATTTAGTACTTAGGTTTGTCGGTAGAGTTACTAGATACCCTATATATTATTTATATTTTTATAAAAATACAACAGATTTTTATTTGTTGGTTGGTAATATTAAAAACACAAACTAATTAATTTTTTTTTACATTATTACGGCAATTTTTCTTTGCGCATAATATATATAATTGACAAAAATTGTCCAGGTAAATACTTTGTAATTTCTTTTAAATGGATTCCCTAAAGATGCAGGCGTATAACAGCAATTTAGAAATACATTTTTGTTTACTAATGGATACAGTAATTAATATAATTAATTTTAAAAGAAGATAAATTAATGTTGGCAGTATAATTCATTTATATTAATATGCCAACTTTAATGAAGAAAGACCTTTCTAAATTATGTAATTTACGTTTACAAAACGTTTGATAAACGTAATTTTTAAAGTTGACAGTTTATTTAATTTAAAAGAAATATTGAACATAACGTATGTCCTAAAAGTTTTGGCACAAAACTCATTGTCTTTAATTTTAACAAAAACAAAATAATATCAAGTTGCCTTTGAAAACAAAAGTTTATTTACTTTATTTACTGTCAGTTGCGATTTATTTATTTTGAAGTTTTCGCTTTAAGATGTCGTATAAATTAGAAATAAGAAAAAGTATCTACAAGTTAGTTGGGCGGATACCCAAAGCTGAAATCTGTCGAATATTCCAGAATGAAAACATTTCACGCAGAACCATTTATAGAACAATAGCGGAGTGCGAGCAGGAAATACCATGTCTGAATCTCCCAAAAGTGGAAGACCACGTGCATTTACCGCACAGAGGTCAGAGAGATTGGTGAGAAGAGCAAAAAACCATATTGGAATGTCAACGAGGAGACTGGCTAGGCAATACAGATCTTCTAAGAGTACGATATCGTTGGAATTGAGGAGGAATGGTCTTAAATAGAAAGAGAGACGTAAATGCCCCAAATACTCTCAAGCGCAGCTTCTTCGTATACCAAGATGTTGTCGTCAACTGAGTTGACTGATGATTGACCAGCCAATCATCTGACACCAGTTAGATAGCATTGAAAATGCCAAGTGTGATCTTGGCGAAACGTCTGCAAAATTCTGCAAGGAATACAAAAGACCAACGGATATACTCCCGGAATGATCACTCTACATATTCTATTCGTGAAACTCTACGAACTAACATATATATACATATATATATATATATATATATATATATATATATATATATATATATATATATATATATATATATATATATATATATATATATATATATATATATATATATATATATATATATATATATATATATATATATATATATATATATATATATATATATATATATATACCTAAAACCATTAATATTTTACCGTCTGCTTTTATGCAGGCTGACCCAACTTTATTTTTACAGGTTATCTTTGTCCCCGTACAAGATACAAAAATTTAGGTTATTTTGGAGAATTGTTTACCTAATATATTTTTTTATAGTTTATTTGTTTTCTTGGAATTTAAATAAAACTTTTTATATACCTATTCTCCCTTCCCTAATATAATAAAAAATAGGATTGCTTTAAAAGAAATAAATTAATACATTATGTAATATAAAATAATTTTTTTATTTAGGTTATTTAAAAAATTACTTATTATACAGTCGCAACCCCTAAACCTAAGTTTAAGGGCTTACGGTCGAAATTATTTTATTGTAATCCAATAAAATAAGTTTTTAAGGAGACTGCCAGACGTGAGCTAATTTCTTGGTCGAGTCTCAAAAATTTTGAAGACTTTTTATTAAAAAATTACTACTGATCGGATAAAAATGTTTAAAAAAATACACTTCTTAATATTAATATTAATTGCTCTAACTCTTACAACTTTTTTAATATAAATGAATTTTTACGGGATCCTTTAAAAAATTGTCACAGTCCAGTATATACAGAATGTTTCATAATAAAATGGCTATTTTAAGCGTGTGGATTTTTACGACATTTTAAAAATATTGTAATACAATTTGCTACACAGTACCTATGCATAAAAGAAATTTTCTAATAAACAATAGTTTATTTATTTCTTTTAGCGGAGCTTATAAATTTTGCAGTAAATCCTATTTAAATATAGAATGGTATCGCTTTTTTCAAAACAAAATGATTTTATTATTTTTATTTATTTCCAACAAAAATTAATTTCCTAATTTTCATATCTTGCATGGTTTTGCATACAAATATTTTTTTTTTAGGGTCTTATGGCTATAACGTGTTAAAAGATGCCTTTTTGCTGTTTTAAAGACCCTCTTGTAAAAAGTGTTTTAAAAGTTAGTGCCAAGTTCTATATGGATAGTTATAACAATTGCTGGTATTCAATATTAAGAAGAGCAGTTTTCAATACGTCTATAATATTAAAAGTTATTTAACTTATTTAAATATTTTTTTAATTTCGATAAAAACTAGATATCCATTCTTTTTGCAGCGAAGCTCACAGCCAAGCATAATTTTGATATTGAACTTGGTTCACCTCTTTCACATTTATGTTTTGGGTGGGATATCATTACTTTTTGTAAAGAAAACTAGGCAGGTATTAGGATTTATTATACCGGTGTGGAACGAACTTACCGACCATAGATAATGAAAAGCATAGAAAATATTCGAGGTGGGAAGTAAGTTGCTCGCGTCGTCGTCTGACGAATGGCGGAAGCGGGAAGGCTGGTATCGCTCTGCTCCAATCGGCAGACTCGTTGCAGCGGGGAATTGTAGGAGAGTACATGGTAGACTGGTAGAAAGGATTAAATCCACACATTTGTTTGGGTCGGCGGTTTAGTTTCCATACCGGTATTTATGCGTTTTGTATGTAGATTTTTATCTGTGTACTAAGTAGCGCCGCGCGCAGCCGACGACACACACAAGTTTTGTGTATGGGGCCCACCACTTATTTTTTGATTTAATTTAATTTTAATATTTCTGTTATATAGCAAATATAATAAAACATGTATTAATTATATCCATCAGTCAGTCAGTCAATCAGGGAAAATTGACGACTCTTGAAAGTTCATATATTTATTTCCCTTTGAGCTATAAATTTGGTTTATAATTATATTATTAAAATTTTGGCTTCTAGTTGTTCTTATTGATGTAAATAAACACACGGAGATTTATGTGTCTACGTTAAGTAGGTTTTGAGTTACGGAGAGGTCACTGGCACCAAGTGGTTCGTGTAATATTACACTTGGCGCGCTTGAACTTGGCTTGTTCGATTCAACATACTTACATCAAAGAACTTTATATAAAGTGTTTCTAAGCAAATGGGAAAAATGGTCAAAGTCCCTGGTTTAAAATATAGAGTAGTTTGCTTTATAAACATGAAGTCAAAAGTCAATTTATTACACGTGCAAATATGTGAAAAAAAATTGTTTTTATTTTTAATGTTAAAAATAAAAAGCGCTACAATAATCACACTTTACAAAAATATTGATATTATAAAAACAAAAATAAGGTTGTGGAAAAAGACCCCTATCATTCTTGCTAATACAAATTTAGATAGCCAGATTTATTTATAAACTTTTTTAACACCCATAATTTTATTTTATTTACCTTAATAATTTTGAATTAATAAATAAAATGTTAATAGTAACGTGTGGGGATGGGATTTTTTTTAAATCTGTTAATCTGTCACCTATTAAGGGATTTGTAATATTTCTTTATTTAACAGTACTCGGTAGTTTTAACACAATCCTCCTTTTGTGTTTAGGATTAAAAAAAGGTTTTTTTCTTTGCGATATTTCCCCAAGAGTTGACTACTACCCTTTATCTTAATCAAATAATCACCTTTTAAATTTTTGCATTAATCAAGAAACAACCCCATACGTGGGGATTTTTATTTACTTCTAACATACGTAGTTATATTTTGTTTTACAAAAACCTAAAAATAACTAAGGTTACTATATTAAAAAGTTTTAAAATAATGAGCTCTATCAAATTAATCCATTATTTACTTTTAAACAGTTTGTGTTAATATTAAATTAATCACATTTTTCATTTCATTTTCCGGTTTTCCAAATAAACCTCAATTTTACTCTATACCAGTTTGTGATAATTACATTGCCATCGACCAACTGTGTCTGTTCGTATCAGCCACGCAAAATTAAATATTATTGGTGACTCAGTTTAATGTACGAACTTTAATTTTTCCAAAATTGCAGTAAAATAAAATTAATGCAGGTTTGTAGTTAATCTGTCTAGTAGAATACAAACTAAACCACCTCCCAAATACTGTATAAGCAATAGTTAATGGTACATCGGCCAGTAAAGCAACAACAAAGTATGTACTATTATTCATCCAATCCAAAATGTGTTTATGCTGGTAATCACGTTAGAATGTCTCTTTTCCTTGCATTGCCTATGTGTTACATTATTTAGCGGATCCTGTATACCATGGTTGGTTGATTGGTTCGTTTAAGGCGGGGTTGGTCATTCAACCATGTTTGCACTGCAGCCTATTGGCTTATTGTGCACCCCTGTCTTGTTACAGAAGTCGACTGCCCTTTATCACCTTTAGTAAATTTCTGCCAAGATGTTCATGCGAGAGAGGGTTTCCGCTATGTATGTTCCCCAATAGACAAAAATAAAACAATTACACAGTCCCACAAAAATAAAAATTTGGTGGTCCGAAAGACTAGACCATGATATCTTAATGTTTTTGGAGTCCCTGAATCCGAATCTGCTGTCAGTTCATGGTCAAGGTCATTTCAAGGATAAATTATCAAAATCTATTGGAAATAGACTACAAACGTGGTTTCTTTACGTTTTTGGGGTCGCTGAATCCGAATCCAAAATTCGTTTGAGCCCATCACGTCACGATCCAGGTCGTTTTAAGGTTAAATAATCAAAGTTCATTGATAAAAAACCACCCACGTGGTACCTTTATGTTTTTGGGGTCGCCTAATCTGAATCCGGGAGGGTCAATTTAACAACGGATTTCGATTAAGCAACCCAAAAAACCCTAAAATATTATGATTTTGGTGCATTTACGATAATTTCCGATGATTTGACCTTGATCTTAACCTCATATGGTTATTTTTACTACGAATTCGGGTTCAGTGACGCCGAAAACATAAATATACTATAATTGTGATCTATTTAAAAAAAACATGATTTGACCTTGAAATAACCCTGACCGTGACTGACCCCGAATTCGGATTCAGCGATTCCAAAAACATAAAAATACCACAATTGTGGTTCCTTTTCGATGAATTTTGATGATCTGACCTTAAAAGTACCTTGACCCCGACCTGATAAGGTAAAACCGACCTCAGATTCGGATTAGGCGACCCCAAAAACAAAAAAATAGGATGGTCTGGTTTTTGGACCTTAAATTTTTTTTCTTGTTGGGCTGTGATTGACCTTAAAATGACCTTGATCCTGTCCTGATAGGGTCAAATCGACCCTAGATTCGGATTCAGCGACCCGAAAAACAGAAAGATATTATAGTCTAGTCTTTCGGACCACCAACTTTTTATTTTCGTGTGGTTGAGCATACAGTTATGTAAATATCATCATAGTAGGGGAGCCCACGGGCTAAATCAGTTACTCGAGCGTCATAGAGAACTATTGGGTTGCACAGCTTAGATGATAAAAAGAAAAAAATATTATATAATGTATACCTTTTCGTCGGGGCGTTAAGCGGCTAGAGACTTTTAAGTATGTCAAAAAAGATTTTTAATATTTCGGCTTGGGACAATCGTTTAAAACGTATTTAATTATATATTTTTCTTTATTCATAAACTATTTTCTTCAATATAAAAAGATAACCACGCGCGAGCTTGTCAAAATGACGTTTTTTTACAACTTTGTAGCTCTCCGCTTTCCTTACGTCACACTCATATTGTCAGATTAGTAGAATATACACTCTTTAGCATGTAATTAACTCACCCTATCTTAATCTGACGCGCACGACAATTTCTGATGGATATATTTTTGTTTTTATGATCGCCCCTGTATACGGGGCTGACATTTAGTGGAGGTATTTAATTGGGTACAAGGTATCCTCCGGTATATTTTTCTGACGCGCTGTAGTTACTTCAGAAATTCCCTCTTGGCCTCCCTACCATCAAAAATTGCCTTTTTTTATTTACTAAGGCCAAGATTGTTATTTTTCCATTTTGGATATTATTTTATGCTGTTTAGGGCCAGTTTTAAGAATGACTGAGAGTGAATTCTTTTTTTCTCGAAACCGAAAGAAAATACAAAGAAAATACAAGGGACTAAAAAGTAAAATTGCTAATTGCTCAATTAAAAAAAATAAATAAAACTTTATAAAAATCAGTGGCGTACTTTTTTTACTGTGCAGTAATACTAATCTTATTATTATTAGACGAATAAAAAAATCGTGGGGCAATTAATATTTTTATTATAATATTTACTCTGGATACGCTACGCCCAACGGTTTTATTATTTAACTGGTCAATACCCCACATTAATGAGAAGATTGGTGCGATCTGATAGCTAGGACTTACCGAATTATTTTTTAGCTTTTTGTACAATAAATCCGTTTAACATAAAAAGGTTTTTTTACATAATTTAACATATAACAGAATATTGTTAAGCAGAAAAATACGCAACTATGCCAGTTTGTAACCAACCCTGTTACCGTTTCCGAGATCCTTATGATGCCCCTCGAATTTGTAACACCCTGTTTATCTTGTAATTCGGCTGAACCTATATATTTTTGGGTATACCCTTTCCAAATGTAACTAAAAGTCTTAAAATCAGACAGTTTAAACATTTTTTTATTAAAACAAAAACAAACAGTAAAAAAATTAAAGTATAAAGACTTATAGGTCCTTATATACGTAGTCTCATTTTTTTTAAACTTTAATCATTTACGTTTTTTATTAATATTCCTACGTAAACATAATCCTTATGATTTAATTAGGATTCTTTGTCGCTAAAAATAATTTAAGAACTTAGTAATTAAATATGAAAGAAATTTTTCTATTTTCTGCGGTAAGCTTATGTAAAAACCAATTAGATTTTTTTTAATTAAAAAAAATAATTTAGGCTTATTACCATTTAAAAAACATTTAATAAGTAGGTATTTTTTTATTAGTATTAATTTAAAAAATGTGCAAATGTTAGTTAGCTTGTCTGGATTCTCCATGATATTTTTTAAGAAAATGAATTATAGGTTGAAAAAATAATTAATGACTTATCTAACATATAATACATAATAAATGTCTATGAAATGTAATGGAAATATATATATGGTATTAATTTTCAAGATGTTATTTCTTCTTTGGGTTATCATTAATATTGTACGCCTTATATCGAATGCCCACAAAATTACTAGCAAGCTATTCATTTTCTTGAGTGTTACAGGATTTTGATATTTTGGTCGGATATATGATTGAATAGGATAAAAATTTGCAAATTTTTAAATTTTATGGGACACATCTGCTTTAACCGAAAATGCTCTTAACTTGGCTATTTTAAATAAAACAACCTATTTATTTTTTAAAATTAATTCTACCGGCAATTCCAAGTAAATACATGTGCCACGTGTTATATCTAGCTTAAATAGGTTTTGGAAAAATATCATGGTAACCACCATTTTTATCAATTTGTTAAAAAACAGATAATAATAGAAAAATGCTAATGGGATTTTTACACATGTTATGGTAGAATTACAATTTCTGGTTTCACCGGAAGTTCCACAGAAATTAACTTTTGGCAGTAAAGAACTTTAATAATTAAATGAAAACTATTATTAAGCTTTAAATTTAAACTTGACGTTAATTTCTCAATATTTTTGTGAACTATACCCTATGCTTAAAGCTAATAGTAGATGATAGTAGATTTAGAGGGGTTGGGATATCTCTACACTGCAGCGGCTTATTGTGAACCCTGGTTTTACGTCTGGGTAATGTCATTTAGACGGGACCTAGAGCTTAACGTGGGTTCCGAACCACAGATGTCCTATTCACCACAACCCAAGACCAAGCTCCCAACCAGAAAAGGTCGTATACATCCCTATTATTTAACTGGGTGGGCCCCGTAAGTCTGCGATTGCGTAGGACACGGTAAAGTGTGGTCCGGTGCCTTGGTCTTAGCAGGACTTCAGCGTCGATACATTTTACACTTTTTGACCGTCTTTTCTTAGGCTAACGACTAAATATCTGACCAAACTTTAATAATAAATTTTCGGTCTGACCTGGATTTAAACTAAGTCTGCGTTGGTTGTGCGCCTAATGACCCAGCGCTTTAACGCACAGGCCATCACCCGATCAGCCTAATAGTTTTTAAAATATTAATATTTAAACGCTGGGCTGCCTTGAAAATAGTAAAGAAAACTGGGTTTTTAACGTTTTACTATTTATAACTTAGAAACTGCTAAATAGGTTTAAATTAAGTAGATATAGGATATATTTGACAAAAAATATTGAGAAATTAGTGCTAATGGTTTTAATTTGAATTATTCTTTACTGCCGAAATTGTATTTTACGGTATTTGGATATAAAATTTATTAAATATGTGTAAAAAAACGCACTAGCCCTTTTCTCTCATCATTTGTTTTTTAACAAATCAATGAAAATGACGGCTAGCATGATATTGTCAAACGTCAGTTTCTTCAAAACTAATTAAGATAGATTTAACATGTAGTACATGTAGTTTTTTAAAATTGCCTGTTGAATTTATTTTTGGAAATATAAATAGGGTATTTCATTTAAAATAGCAAAATTAAGAGTACGTCGGTTAAACCGGATGTGTCACATAAAATTTAGAACATCAGAAATCTGTATACTATTCAACCATACATCCGACCAAAATTTCAAATTCGTGTAACACTTCTAAAAAAAAACAAGCTTGGTAGTAATCTCGTTGGCACCCGGTATATTACAATAAAATATTATGCGTTATTGTATTATGTTGGCATTAAATACTAAATATAGGTCAAAAAGCGTAACATTTTTAACAGCCGTATTTTATTTTAAATTTTATATTTTTTATGTCATTAAAAAATAATTTAATAGTCCTAATTACATCTCTTTAAGAAATGCCAGTTAAAGAAAAAACAGAAGTATTTTTTAATTATATTTAAGACAGCCCACAGGCATCTTAGGATTTAAAAAATGTTTGAGGTTTTATTCTGGTACAAAAGAAAAGTAATACAAAGAACTGTTTGTTGCATTCCTCCGTTTGTTTTTTTAAGAAAAATTTAATTAATTGTATAAAAAAGTAAAATTTTTAAATTAAACATAAATGGATCTTATTTTTGTCTTAGTTTTAAACTTCTTTATAAACTTTTTTAATATCTACTTATTTTAAATAATAGGTCATTACTACATAATTTGTAATTTGCAATAAGCAGAGCAGTTTTATCAGTTTCGACAAATAAACCAGAAAAATTCACATTAGGTGAAATAACCAGATAAAAAGCAGGGTCGCTACCAAGAGAGCTAACTAATTTGTCTATCATTACGCCATATTACCACATCCCAAGAATAAGAAAATTGTCCTACGGACAACAATTTAGTTACCCAAGTAACTAATTTTTCTGGCTGGTTGTCAGACGGATAATTTTTTAACTTTTTAAACTTTAAACTGTCCGAGAAAATGTTTGTTATTTTTTTCTTTTTTTTTTGTTGGGCTTATAGTAAAAGTAATATCAAATTTTATTCAAAAATACATAATTTATTAATAACTTACTTTAGTTACTTAAGTGACTGGTTTTCCAAGAGTATCGTGGTAAAACGTATTTAATTTTTGTATTTTTTTATGCTCACAGTAATATTTAGATTAAATGTTCGACGGACACGTACTAAAGCCAACCAATTTTTTTGCAAAACTTGACCGCAGTTATAATAAAAAAATTACGACGAACTATTGCAATAATTTACCAAAAATACCGACTTACCGACAGTGTATACACTACGCCATTTATATTTTTATGTAAAAAAAAATAGCGTGGTTATACAGCGGACATACAGTGCGAGGGACTTTTTTGAAAATCTATGTATATATATATATATATATATATATATATATATATATATATATATATATATATATATATATATATATATATATATATTTCAGTTTTAACTCTCAAATCTACCGCCAAACAGAAGGAGCAGCAATGGGATCTTCCCTCTCACCAGCAGTTGCCAACCTGTTTATGACTTATTTCGAGAAGAAAGCCATAGAAACAGCTGACCTAAAACCCAAACTATGGATTAGATACGTCGATGACGTATTCATCCTATGGTCTTTCGGTAGGGAAACTCTTCTTGGCTTTCTTGATCATATAAACTCCATTCACCAAAGAATTCAGTTCACAGTGGAATTCGAAGAAAACAACCAACTACCATTTCTTGATGTACTTGTTACCAGGACAAAAAAATGGTGATCTACAACACACAGTCTACAGAAAACCAACTCACACAAATAGATACCTAAATGCTGAGTCCCACCACCACCCATCACAAATTCAAGGAGTCGCCACTACATTAATCTCGAAGTCAATAAAACTAACTGACGACATCAACAGAGATAATGAAATTAGCAACATAAGAACCGCCCTCAGACAAAATGGCTATAAACCCAGCATGATAAGAAGAGCTATCAATCAACAGACTAACGTGCAGCCAAGGAAAGAAGACCCTTCAGACAGCAAGTTAACAACTGTTCTTCCATACGTTAAAGGTACCACAGATAGAATAGGTAGGCTTCTCCGCAAGCACAACATTACAACAATCTACAAACCTCAACAGACCATCATATCCACACGTAGAAACCCCAAGGACAAAGTAAAACTGGAAAACCAGGGAGTCTACAGCATCTCATGCGGCACCTGCCATCAAACCTATATAGGCCAGACAAACAGAAGAATTTCTGCCAGGCTAGAAGAACATAAACTAGCCATACGAAATAAACAAATGACTTCTGCTTTTATTTCAACACCACCTAGAAACAGGGCACAACATAGACTTTAGCAGTTGTAAATAAGTAGCAAATATTAACCACCACAAAACAAGGCTAATCCGCGAATTAATAGAAATTCAAAGAGTGGAGAACTTAATGTAAGGGATGATACCTTACACCTACCAGCAGCTTGGAAAAGCCTTATCCACGAAAAACTGAAATAGCACAACCAACAACACATGACGACGCGCCACGGACTAGTGCACACATCCCTGACACGGAGCAAACACCGAAACCAACCACGCGGTACAATCTTCGATCACGCAACCGTATAAAAGGGACCACCACAGAGAAAAGCCTCAGTCAATCATCTGACACCAGTTAGATAGCATTGAAAATGCCAAGTGTGATCTTGGCGAAACGTCTGCAAAATTCCGCAAGGAATACAAACGACCAACGGATATACTCCCGGAATGATCACTCTACATATTCATCTATCCGTGAAACTCTACGAACTAACATATATATATTTATATATATATATATATATATATATATATATATATATATATATATATATATATATATATATATATATTATAGAAAATGTAAAAATTATTATTAGTTAAGGATTTATTTTCAATAAAATTAATAAAAAAATCACTACTTGAATTTATATTTATATATATATATATAAGATATCAACAGAATATCAAAGTACCCATTATCGGTAAAAAGTAAAGAAAACAATTTTTATACAGTGGGAGTGAGTTTCCACGAATGGGGTTTACAAGAGAAAAATAAATTAAAAATTTTATTTTTAAAAAGTAAATTATTCTTAAATAAAATTTTTGCTTGAAAAAAAAGAATTTTAAAGAGACAATGTAAATATTGTATACAGCATTTTTTTTTCTAAAACTAAACCACTAAAATATCTTCCACCCCGCGATTTTTCAAGTGTAAAAAAATTTGATTAAAGCGTCTTTAAATTTTAAATAAGGATATTTTAGCCAAATAAGGAAGTCAACAAAAAGGTTCAATTGATATTTTTATTTATTAAAAACTTTATGGTAAATACATTTTTAAAATGACACTTGGCTCAAAAATAAAACATAGAAGTTATTTATACTTACAGAAAAATCATCCATTAAAAGTTTTTGCAAACCCTGTATATAAATTAATGTTTTTCCTTAGTTAAACACATTTTTTCATGCAAATTTTTTTATTCAGAATTACTGTTTTTTTTAATTATATTTTTTATTCTTTTGTCATTTTGTAAACCCCACCCAAATAAAAATCAAAAAACTAAAATAAAAAAAAAAATCCACACAATTTATATCCCTTAAACATACAAAAATATTTTTCTTCTTTTAAAATATTGCATTAATTTTAAATATCAATTATAAATACTCGTGTTTGTACAGGGTGTCCAGAAATATGTGGGCTTTCTCAGATTTATATTGAGCACTTAAAAATAATGTGAGAAGATCCAATACATTTTTTTTCTAAAGCCCTTCTTTACAGAAATAATATGTGCCCTTAGAGGATGCCGCTAAAAGTGGGTTTGGTCCACTGATCTCGATGGATTGCTAATGTTATAATCTGCGCGAAACAAAAGTTACATTTCATGGGCGAAAAAACCGGTTTGTACGCAAGCCAGTTGAGGGTAAACGACCCGGACCCAAACAAACTATTCGCATTATAGGAAAGAATGTGTTGACCGCGTCCTGCTTTTCTGTTCGAAGTACGGTAGCTAATGAGCGTTACGGTCAGACCGCGGACGAAGGGTATGGGGTGCCGGTGTTTGTATTTTGCCACGGCTTTTAAGTGCGCATGTTCGTCCACCCACTGCGCGCGGTCGTAAAAATCCGAAAACTGCTTCTTGCCACTGCTGATCTAAATGTAGGTTATCTATGGTTTGGTCACTTGGTATACCAAGTTATTTTTAATATGATAAATACAAGTAAGGATTTTTAAAAATATTATTCGCCTTCATTAGTTCGCCTTTTATAGTGTTAATTATTTTTACACCCTGTATAATAAAGAAATAAAATAAGTATTTTTGGGTAGCTTAAACCCTAAGATAAAAAAGTTACTCCTGTTTTTATTTTTTATTTTTACGATACTAAAAAATTTTGTTGCAACTCTGTAAATATATATATATATATATATATATATATATATATATATATATATATATATATATATATATATATATATATATATATATATATATATATATATATATATATATATATATATATATATATATATATATATATATATATATATATATATATATATATATATATAAAGGGGAGAAGGGTAGTCTTGACCGACTAGTTAAACAACAAAATCAGATTAATTATCTTGGGGTATCGGTCCTAGAGGGCTAGTTGAATAAAACTACTTTTGTGCTACTCCAAGCTTTAGAAAATTTTTATTTTCTTCATCAGGGCTACAATAATGGAATTAAATAAGTTTAACGAGCTTTTAAGATAACTTAAAATTGTAATTAAAAAAAAATTAATTAAAGAAAGAAATTATTACTTACTGCTACATGTAATTAAATTGAAGATATTTCTTACACTACTGATTTTGTTGTTTAACTAGTCGGTCAAGACTACCCTTCTCCCTTTTTTGTTAATAGGATGGGGTTTTACCAAACTATTCAAACGCAATATGGAATACAGTACAGTAAACTTTTTAAACAATGGGCAACCACGAACAACAAGATAGCTTCTTTTAAGAACAGAAGGATATTTTTACTAAAATGCAGAAAGGATGGAATCACACCGAAACATATTACAGATGGAACTAAAAATATAGGAACATTGCTGAACTATCAAGATGGCCACACAGGACAAACTGTAATAAACTTCAATACCAGGTTAAACACCAAAATTATTAATTTAGAAATTAAAATAACAATCACATCTCTAAGAAAGCTTGAGACATCCTTGATCCAAATTATAAATAAATTAAAATCAACCATTCCTATTCAAATTATTAATGAATTTAAAAGTAGACAAAATACTTCTTTTGAAAATAATTTTAATAAGATAAAAAATAATAACATAACCAAATATAACAGATTAAAAGAACAACAACATAATTTAACTATTAATACTAATGATGGTTGGATCAAGAATCTTTCAAGTGTTCAAATTCCTAATGAGATAAGTAAATTTTTGTCATTGGGGTATAAGTTCAGTTTAGCACCTAATTCTAGAGATATCTCAGTCAAACGAATATTAGCTGATCTAGAAAACATACTAAAACCAATATCTAATAATAATTTACAAGTAAATGTCACTAGGGCCAAGTTTACTAATATTCTTACAAATTTTCTTAGAAAACCAGTTCAAAGTGATTAAATATTTTTTCTTTTTCTTTCTTTTTTATGTAATGTCTCTTCATAATAACAAACTATCAAAAAAATTTTTGTTTTTTTTTTTAATTTCAAACCAGGACTTCTATTAAAAATAAAGCAAATTTAACAAATAATTAAACGCCTTTCTCATTTAAAAAAATTTTTTAGTAACAAGTATCGGCTCGGGTATATGGTTGACAGACGTAAGTGACAGGTACAGTCTGTCAACCAGTATCCATAGCCGCCTAGGTTCAATTCCTGGGTCGGTCCACTAGCAGTGGACTGAATTGGAATCATGTTTTTAAAATTTTTGCATTAATTTTTTTTTATATAATAAACAGTTAAAAAAATTTCAGTAACAAGTATCGGCTCGGGTATATGGTTGACAGACGTAAGTGACAGGTACAGTCTGTCTACCAATATCCATAGCTGCCTAGGTTCAATTCCTGGGTCGGTCCACTGGCAATGGACTGAATTGGAAGCATGTGTTAACAAATTTTTGCATTAATTTTTCCTACAATAAACAGTCATAAGAGTTTTCCATTTTATATTATTAAAAGGAAGGGGATTTTTGGTTTGAAGTGGTTTTTCTTCCCTTTTTTCTTGATTTTTCACCTTTAGCGCCTTCAGCCAGGCTTTTTTCTTAGCTTTGCTCAACATTACATGTGGTTGGTTGCTCTAATTTTAATTACTAAAAAATTGATTATCCACCTAAAAGTTAGTTAACCCTAACTTAACTAAGACTAGAATTAAGATAACCTTAGCAATAGTTCAACAAATAATCCTGTAAAAAAGATCCTTAAAAACGCATTCACGCCATCTTATAGGTATCAAATACCATCCAAAGAACATACACATTCTGCATAAATTAAAAATTTTAAAAAATTAATCAGTGTGGTTAAATAATTGGTATTGATTTTGTAAAAATGCCAACTGTTCTTTGTAAGAAATATCTTCAATTTAATTACATGTAGCAGTAAGTAATAATTTCTTTCTTTAATTAATTTTTTTTTAATTACAATTTTAAGTTATCTTAAAAGCTCGTTAAACTTATTTAATTCCATTATTGTAGCCCTGATGAAGAAAATAAAAATTTTCGAAAGCTTGGAGTAGCACAAAAGTAGTTTTATTCAACTAGCCCTCTAGGACCGATACCCCAAGATAATTAATCTAATTTTATATATATATATATATATATATATATATATATATATATATATATATATATATATATAATATATATATATATATATATATATTTCTAAGTACAAAAATTGAAAAAAATATAGTTTTTCAAGGGAAATTATACTTTTCCAAGAGATATTACAGATTCGGGTGGTTTCCTCTTCGGATAAAAGTTAACTTTACAAAAAACAAAAATGATGTTTTAAGCAACCTAAAAAATTACGTAAGATGCCAGATAAAATTTTTATGATTTATTTAGTTGCTTTCGTAAAAGAAAAAGAAACTTTATTAATAATTTATTTTGGCCTTCAACTTTACAGATTATAGGTGTCGAAAAAGGTTATTAACCTTTTTTCTCGGTTTTCGAGAATTTTTATACAAAGTGTTTATTTGATTCTTGCAGTAAATTAAATAAACGTTAATAAAGAGTGTCCAAGGATATGTGGGCAATCTCCGGATTCATAAAAATGCATGAAAATAATGTGACAAATTCCTATAAAATATTTTTCTTAAATAACTTTAATAGTACTAAGTATATTAAAATATTTTTTAAAATTCCAAATACCAGTTAGTGGTCCTTAAAATAATATCTTTGCAAAACATTTGCTTTTATTAGTTCACCAGGGGTGGACTAACCCTTACACCCTTTATATTGATTAAAGTCTTAGCTTAAAAAGTTACTCCAGTTCAATATTGATCAGGTATAATATAAGAGTTTTTGAGAAAAACAGCTTTTGGGTTAAATAGGTTGTATTTAATAATTTTGTTTGTCGGTTCGACATAGGCTCCTCCTTATTTTATGCATTCTCTAGCCTTATTTATCAAAGAATATATATATATATATATATATATATATATATATATATATATATATATATATATATATATATAGGTAAAATTCTTTGAGCATATTGCTCATTAATGACAGTGAAAATAAATAAATAAATAAATAATAACCTGTAAGGAATCGGCTACCATGGTTGGTTGTTTAAAAATTACGGAGTCTCCAAAAGAAAATGGAATACCCCGAGCCCGACCAAGATGGCGACACGTGTTTCGTCTTCGCTAAGACTTGTCATAGCCGCTTAAGGTCGTAGGCACCTTGATGATGCCCCGATTGACTGTAAATATTCTTTCTGTATCCCAGAACTAACAAATACAGACAACCGGTGTCATCTCACCAAAAAATTCAAAAACAACCAGCCATGTCATCGAGAGGTTAAAGGTAGGTGGTAAAAGTGCGCCATCTAGTTGTATATGGCAAAAGTTAGGTATGCAACATACTGTTATGACAACAAACCATAGGAAACTGGCCGACCATCAGTCTGCGGGTTTGCAGAATTCGGATAAGTAGTTTTGCCAAATCCAGGTAGGTGGCGTACAGCAGTGACTGAATATATGATAAAATCATAAAAAGCAGTATTTTTCACCCAAACTGCGATATAATATAAAAATGAATGTTCTTGAGCCTTGATATGAATTCATAAATAAAAGTAAAATTCTTTGGGCATATTGCTCATTAATGACAGTAAAAATAAATAAATAAATAAATATTAACTTGTAAGAATTCGGCTACCATGGTTGGTTGTTTAAAAATTTAAAAATTACGAAGCCTCCAAAAAAAAATGGAATACCCTGGCCCGACCAAGACGGCGACCCGTGTTTCGTCTTCGTTGTATATGGCATGGCCATATATATCTTACAGGTTATTATTTATTTATTTATTTATTTTCACTGTCATTAATGAGCAATATGCCCAAAGAATTTTACCTTTTATTAATGTATTCATATCAAGGCTTAAACAAACTGTCGTAAAAAAAAAAGAAATTTGATAAGTTTTTTTAGTACCATTTGCAACGGAGTAACCTAATGTACCCACTAAACAAAAACCTATTTTTATCAAATACTTATTTTATTTCTTTTATTATACAGGGTGTAAAAATAATTAACACTATGATGTAAGGGGTTAGTCCGCCCCTGGCGAACTAATGAAGGCGAATAATATTTTTAAAAATCCTTATTTGTATTTATCATATTAAAATACTAACTTGGTATACCAAGTGACCAAACCCACTTTTAGCGGCGTCCTCTAAGGGCACATATTATTTCTGTAAAGAAGGGCTTCAGGAAAAAATGTATTGGAACTTCTCACATTATTTTCATGTGTTCAATATAAATCTGAGAAAGCCCACATATTTCTGGACACCCTGTATAAACACGAGTATTTATAATTGCTATTTAAAATTAATGCAATATTTTAAAAGAAAAAAATATTTTTGTATGTTTAAGGGATATAAATCAGGTGGATTTTTTTTTCATTTTAGTTTTCTGATTTTTATTTTTTAATATTTTATTGCATTACACCAAAAAGGTTTTTTTTAATCCAAAGTTTTCTAATCCAATCTTCAGACTGATCACAGGTGGGGTTTACGAAATGACAAAAGAATAAAAAGTATAATTAAAAAAAACAGTAATTCTTAATAAGAAAAATTTGCTTTAAAAAATGTGTTTAACTAAGGAAAAACATTAATTTATATACAGGGTTTGCAAAAACTTTTAAAGTATAATTTTTCCCTAAGTATAAATAATCTCTATATTTTATTTTCAAGCCAAGTGTCATTTTAAAAATGTATTTAAGTTTTTAAAAAATAAAAATATCAATTGAACCTTTTTGTTGACTTCCTTATTTGGCTAAAATATCCTTATTTAAAATTTAAAGACGCTTTAATCAAATTTTTTACACTTGAAAAATCGCGGGGTGGAAGATATTTTAATAGTAAATTAAAATAATTATTTTTTCATAACGTATGTCCTAAAAGTTTTGGCACACAATATTTATCGGTTTTAACGAAGAAGCTGCGCTTGAGAGTATTTGGGGCACTTACGTCTCTTTCGATATTTAAGACCATTTCTCCTTAATTCCAACGATATCGTACTCTTAGAAGATCTGTATTGCCTAGCTAGTCTCCTCGTTGACATTCCAATCTAGTTTTTGCTCTTCTCACCAATCTCTCTGACCTCTGTGCGGTAAATGCACGTGGTCTTCCATTTTTGGGTGATTCAGACATGGTATTCCCTGCTCGCACTCCGCTATTGTTCTATAAATGGTTCTGCGTGAAATGTTTTCATTCTGGAATATTCGACAGATTTCAGCTTTGGGTATCCGCCCAACTAACTTGTAGATACTTTTTCTTATTTCTAATTTATACGACATCTTAAATCAAAAACTTCAAAATAAATAAATCTCAACTGACAGTAAATAAAGTAAATGAACTTTTGTTTTCAAAGGCAACTTGATATTATTTTGTTTTTGTTAAAATTAAAGACAATCAGTTTTGTGCCAAAACTTTTAGGACATATGGTAATACCAGAATCAGAATTATAAAAGTTTGTAATACCTCTATAAAAGAAACAAAGTCAATAATAGTGTCTGCTGTGCAAGCTCTAATGACATTTTGCTTAAAAATAGAAAATAAAAGTAGTTTAGGGTTAGAAAAAAATACTGTATACAATATTTACATTTTGTCTTTAAATTTTTTTTTTTTCAGCAAAAATGTTATTTAAGAATAACTTACTTTTTAAAAATAAAACTTTTAATTTTTTTTTCTCTTGTAAACCCCATTCGTGGAAACTCACTCACACTGTATAAAACTTGTTTTCTTTACTTTTTACCGATAATGGGTACTTTGATATTCTGTTGATATCTTAAGATCCAGCAAAATTGACGTATAGTATTGTACTTTTTGATTTGGAATTTAATAAGTCAAAATTTAATAAAATATACAGACTGTTTCATTTGAAAAAAAAAACCTACCAAATAATGCAAACTAAATTATGGAGTTACGTTGTAGATTTTTAAATAGTGATGTCAATAAAATAAATGTATTTACATAAAAACAAATAATTTAAATTTATTTTTGTGTATAGATTGGTATAAAGGCGAATATACTTTTTACCAATACTTTTATCCCTAGAGTTTCTAGAATGTGGAACCTGCTGCCCGCGGAGGTCTTTCTTCCCCCCAAATCTTCAAGTATTTAAGTCCCGTGTCAACAAACTTCCTCTTACCTCGCTTAAGACACCCACGGTACGTTAGTATTTAGGCTTTTGGCCTTCGTGGTTTGTCCAAAGATAAAAAGTAGAAAAACTTATTTTTATTATTTTTTTAAGTTAAAAGGTAAATTAAAATAAAAACAATCTACAAATTAATTTAACAATGGCATTTTTGGTATATTTAACATATGATAAAGATGGAGCTAAATAATATTAACGTAACTGAATAATATCCTAGGATGAAATATACCAACTCAGTACATTTAATTAAAACTATGTGTGTTGAACATAAGCAGATAGAAGTTAGACAAAGAATACCGGCATGTTAACATGTCCTGATGGGATAACGCATCAGTCTTGCTTTGTTGTTGCTTTAGACCGTCTTTCTTTGCCACGCATTGCCAAAATTGCCCATGTACCCTTTGAAGTTTCAGAACGTATATATTTATTGAAGTAAAATAATTGCCACATATACACTCCTGAACAAAAAAAACTGGACAAACGCAATTTTTGTTCAAATTTAATCTTAAATAACTTTTTGATATTTTAACCGATTTTAATTAACTTTTGGTCCAGCTCTTTTTATCAAGTTTATTTTTTAATATGGGGACTGCAAAAGGGTTTATAGGATTAAATGTTAAACAGGGATGAACTAAATGTTGCATTTTGACCCAAATTATAAATGCCCTGTGGAATAATTTTACGTCACAGTTTTTTACCTGTGTATTTGATTTTAAAGCCCCACTTTACTTAACATCCTTTTTTAATTACATCAGTATCTTTATTTTAAAAGAAAATACCAATTTTTAATAAAAACAATGCAATTTAATTATAAAGGACCAAATATACGCTATAATGCAAAAATACTGGGAGAAATTAAGATTTGAATGGTCATATTTCCGAAAATAAAAAATATAAGATCTATTTACTGGTGTTATAATATGCAGGGTCATTATTTTTTGAAATTACACTTTTTGTTGTACCCTGAACATCTTATGAGATAACAAAAATCTGATTATTGTTTAGGAAACTACGAAACCAACCTGAAGAACTAGTATTTGTATATATTTCTATCCTAAAAAATATAAATTTTAGGAGAGGTGTAAAAGTATAACTACACACAAATTTCATTATCTTTTTAAAAATAAGTGTTTTCATTTAGAATAAAGATATTATTATAAATAAAAAGAAAAATGAAAAAAAATTTACATTTTAAAATCCAATATACAAATAAAAAATTGTTACGTTTAAATATTTCTTGATAAAGGAAGCTACCAACGGACGAAAAGATAATTGAAATTGGTCAAAAAACCTTAAAGTTATTTAGGATTGAATTTTCACAAAATAATATTTGTCCGGTTTTTTTTGTCCCGGAGTAAAATTAAACTGTATCCTACACACCAAGCATATCGCATTTCTAAAGTTTAAACTGTAGTTTTATGATTAGTTAAAACTTAAGTTTAAACAAAATTTATACAATCAAACCCTATTATTTAATTAAAATAAAACTTAAAGAAACTACATACATACATAAAGACAATAGAACCAGTAGTATGTAATTATCCGTTTCTGCTTTCTTTTAAACAATCAAGGGGTTGTTCTGCATGCCCTAATTAAGATTTTGCGTTTAGATAAGTTGTTTAATTTAGGTAAAATCTCTGCAGCTCATTGTTTAGTTAAATTAAAGTAATCTCTTTAATATTCTTCTAAAAACTATTTTTTCTATACCAAATACAATTATAAAAACTTATTACCAGTACTCAATAAAAGTACATAATATTATTACCGCCTAAGTGACATTTTAACCAAAAAAATGATAGACCTTATAGGGTTGCCGCGAGACGAGACAAGACGAGATAAAGTCTTGTCTTGTCTTATCTCGAAATATCGAGATAAAATTTTTCGAGAGAGGATCGAGACGAGACAAGACAAGACGTTATCTTGTCTCGTCTAATTTGTCGTTTGTTTCGAAATTTCGGCTTATCCAGTGTCAATTTTAAATTATTACAAGGTTACTGGGTCTATTGCGCTTCACTCATAATAGATCCACGTCACAAAGTGAAACCTTGGAATAACTGCTTGGGTAAAGAAATGAAAAATAAATCATACCAAAAATTTGAAACAATTTATTGTAAAAATATTGCACCGATTAGGCCATTTTCAGCTGTGCAAGATGTTGAAGAAAACTCTACCTCAGATAAAGATATGGATATTGAATTTTTATTTAAAAAGGCCACTCCTTAATCCGAAACTGAAGAGTTTTGGAAACAAGGACTAAATGGATACTTTTATTCAGGGAGAGCATCAAAAGCTGAAAAATTGTTGGATTGGTGGAGAAAAACTGTTATTGAAGGGTGTCCGGTTCGCATTTAAACATTCCACTATAGGATTCGGCACCCGTCTTACTCCTGATTGGTCAAATTTAAAATATAATAAAATAATTTAACACGCCACGAAGTGGAAGTATTTTCTTCGTAAATTCGAAGCCACCGAGTTACCTCATCTTCTTTTTGAACTTAGCCCGATAAAGAAAATTATCAACTTTAATTAACTCCTCCATTCTAAAGTAGGTAATACAATAATTAATAATAAATTTTAATTAATAGCTGAATATAAGCTCTAAATATTACTATATTTGTTTACATAGAAAAGCTAAATTAAGAATGAAAAGAATAAAAAACAAAATGCATCATACGCAGTATTCCAACAATCAACTCTAAATTTCAGCACCGCTCGCACATTGTACTACGGCTTTCGGCACCGCGCATTTCGACAAATGTGGCGCCATAATGAACTTGACCAATTAGGAGTAAGACGGGTTCCGAATCATATAGTGGAATGTGCCAAATTTTAAGAACAGCGATAAGAAAAACGAAATTTTGATAGGTTATTATCATTAGGGTAAAAGATATATTAGTTTTGATATAACTTTTGCTAAAACAAAGTTTAGTAATGTAAATTTAGCCTTGTTTCAAAATGTTATGCAAAAATATGTAATGTAAAAAAATAATAAGCAAATAAGAAACACGCTTAGTGCCACAACCACAATAAAAAAATCTTTTAAGAGAAAAAAACCTTTAATTCCAAACTTATTCAATAAAATAAACATGTACTAAAACTTAAAATACTATTATATCGGCAAAACATGATTTAAACTCAGTCTACTTAATCTACTAGCTTACGGTAATAGTCTTTATGACCTTTGTTTTCAAGAAAATCAATCATCGAGCGTAATGTTTTTTTTTCGATATTTTGATTTTTGGAGGTAAAAGGTTAAGAAAAGTTTCCTTTACGTCTTGAGTGCTTTTGTTTTTCTTTAAAATTGGTACTTCCTTCCAACTTTTAACTTTACTGTACATATATTTTACCTTTGGCACTCCAGAATCTTTCTTATCAATGCAGATCATGACTGCTTTACGAATATTTAGTTTCTTAGTATCAATGGAATTTTTCGCAACCTCTTTAAGATCCCTAAATCCAGACGACTCCATATCGATAATCTGAATGGGAAGTAATCGTTTTGGTTCTTCTTTTTCGACAGAGTTTTATCCAGAAACTATTAATTTTTTTGTTCATCTCTTTGTTAAACTATTCTTTTGTTTTTCATCTTAAAAACGTCACATGTACTAATAAGTCAACAAACACGCTCTAACTAACAAAAAACGCCGCTGTTTATTTTGGTTGATGGCACTTACCTTGTTTGTACCGAAATAAGACATGTCATTTGTAGGTTTCCCACTTTCCAATGAATTGTATTACTATACGCGGCAAGCTTGGCACTTAGCATTTTGTGGGATCACGAACGATGGTACTTAAAATGTTGGCAATATAATGGCACTTAGCCTGTTTGAACCGGACACCCTTCAATTATTCTCACATATCAATTATGGCAAAAGACCCATTAAGTATTACCGCAACAAGTGTTTTCTCAAAGGCTGGATTAGTAGTTACTAAATATCGCAATCGACTTAATGCGGAGTCAGCTCGTTTACTAATATGTCTCAATTCATTGTACTTTAAAAGATAAGCTAAGCATTGATTAGTAACATTTTTCGATTCCTATAAATATACCATGGTGTGAGACCTATATTCAGTCCACATCTCATTCTCCCGCTAGCTTCTATCTTTCTTTTTGTATTATTATTAAATTGTTATGTTTATAATATTTATATTTAGTTTAAGGTGTAATGATTTAAGGTTTGTGTTGTTAGGTACCCATTATATATTCCCTGTTGTAGGTATGTGGTAACAATGGTAATTTGAAATTTCTTGGTTTTTTGTTTGACTCTAGAGTTTATAGCTTTGTTTTGAGAGTTCTTAAACACCTGTATTGGATTTGTTATTCACTGTTTTTCTCTACGGTTTACCTACATACATATTCCATAAGCTAGAAAATACATTTTTTTAATAAATGTTTAATGTATTACTCTATGTTTTTTTTAACAGTTTAAAGTAAAGTAACGTATTACTAGTTCATACCATATATGATTCTGTTGATGATATTTTTTGTTAGTTTTATTAAATAATTAAAACGAAAAATGCATTAAAATATTTCGAGATGTCTCATCTCGTCTCGCCTTGTCTCGTAGATTTATCTCGTCTCGAAATTCGAGACGAGATAATATTTTATGTCTAGGTAATGTCAGCCAGACGAGACCTAGAGCTTAACGTGGGTTCTTAACCACGGTCCATTAGCGTCAATACATTTTGCACTTTCTCCGTTTTGTTGAGCTAACCACTAAATATCTGACTTTGGCTGCTGGCAGGATTCGAACCCACCTCACGTCGGTTGTGCGCTCAACGACCTGACGCTGTAACACGCTAGGCCAAACACCCGACGATGATTAAGCTAGAAATCAATTAACAGCGTGTCAATTCACCGTCTAATGCAGTAGCGACGCAGGCTTTTTTGTTATGGGGGTGTCCAAGGGAGATCACTAATTTTCAGGAAGACCAAAATGGATTTATATCCACAAAAATGGGTGTTTGGTTATGTTACAACCTAAAAAAGAAGCATACCTACGTAAGTAAGGCATTACATTACAACACGAAAAAATTGCCATATTGTTTACGTGAGAACCAAAATTGCCATATTCTTTACGTGAGAACCAAAAAGAAGCATTTTTTAAAGTGTTTACTCAATTTACTAAGAGGTAGCTATTTTTTATTTTAGGGCGAGCACGTGATTTATTTATCTATTTATTGTTCATTGTAATTTGAAGAGATTTATTACATGAATTGAACTTATTTACCAAGTACAAAAAGTAAAAAAGAAACAGAAGAAAGACAAACAACTGAAAAAACAACAGAAAAATCACAGATATCTTTGACCAGCCTTAAATTCGTTATAACCATCACTAAAATACATCTACACTATTTTTTGGATTTTTTTATAGATTCTACATATATTGTACAATGAAGATCCTAACTGACTATTGTTATTGGCTACACTAGCATATAAAAAGTTACTGGATTTCTAGTATTGTAAATGGGGTATTAAAAGTGAGATTTGTTAAAAATGTCGTATCATTAAAAAGTCCATTTACTGTCTTATGCAAGTAGAGGATGCAAGATATCTGTCTTATGTTTTTCTAAGGATTCCAAATGATATCTGTCACAAAGGAAGATGATGGTATAGTAAAATCATAATGCCTACTTCTTAAAGTAAATGTATCGGGTCATTTTATTTTGTATCCTTTCAAGAGAATATTTGTGACATTCAAAATAAGGACACCAAATTATACTCAAGTGTATTCCAAAATGCTTCTTACATAAGATGTATACAATTGTCTTAAACACTCAGAACTTCTAAAATCTCTTGTATTTTCGCACAATAAAACCATACATCCTATGCTCTAAATCGCCACATCAGCAATATGTAAATTAAAGTTTAACTTTGAATCAAAAATTACACCCACATCCTTTATTTGTGACACTCTAGATAGAGGAGAGCCCTGAAACAGTGTATGGAAAAATTATTGGTGTTAATTTCTTCTTGTATATGTAAGAACACACATTTTCTTATTAAAATAAAGTTATTATTCATGGACCAATCGGAAATGTTGTCTATATCTGCCTGTAGTTTATTGGCAGTCTTCATAATTTTTTATCTCATATACTCATTTTAGGTCGTCAGCAAAAGCAAGCAAGAGACATTTACCACTGTAGTGACACTATTTATGTACGAGAAGAAATAACAGAGGGCCAGATTGATCCTGTGGTATGTCGACGTTTGGCTTAAATGTATCTGACTTGTAACCTTTTATAAAACACATTGTGCTGGCGATTATGGAGACAGATTCTGGTAAATTTGACTGTTAGGATGAAAAACCAAATTCTTATCCAATTTATCAATTAAGATCGTGGTAGACACTTTGTCAATAAAAACAAAATTTGTATAGACATATATGCAATATTGATGCAATATATATTATATGATAATATATGAAGTATCCTAGCCCCCTTAGTCCCCTTCTAGCGTCCCAACTGGGCTTATGTCGATAAAATACATTTCTGGTTTCTTATTAGGTCCCCTTCACTCAGGTAAAGTTAAACCGCCAATGTGAAAACTTCTGAAAATTTTACTCAAGACCACAAAAATATTTGGAATCCTAGGTTTTTGTACTGTTAGTAGTTTTTTGTTTATTCAACAAAGATATGTAAATTGTGCCTTCTAATACAACAATATCTGCTTTTAGTAAAAGAAGAGTTTCGGACTTGTGTTATTTAATTTATTTACAAGACGTTTCGGGCAATATTGGCAAGTGTTTAATTCTCTCAATGAAAAGTTCGCTAAAATTATGCGCTGAATATTAAATGCCTGCACAACAGGTGGTGTTTTTACTACTGCTGTCTCTTAAGATAAGTTTTTTTTTCGTTGTAATAACAACAAAACCTTCGTTGTTCTATAAATCCTGAATTTCGTATTTTTTAATTTGAAAGTACATTTAAACATTACCGTTACTTTTTATACAAATGCTAACTATCAGTCGGTTTTGTCGGTCGTAAAGTTCGATGGATCCGATGAGCAATTGAATAAAAGTGCCCATTTTATAAAAACATTTTGACGGAATTCATTGGAATCTCCACCGGTAGTTTAAAAACGCTTTAATAAATTTCCGCTTAATTTCCTGTATCCATCGATGCAATTAAAAACTTTCCCATTATCTTGGTATGCACTTGAAAAGGGACAGAGATAGTAGTGCCCGAAACGTTGTGTGAAGTAAATGAAATAAAGACAATAAGTCCAAAATTTTTCTTTTACCTCTGAATCATTGTCTATCACATTTAAACAAATACCTGTTTTGGATAAGTGGAATAAAAATTATACGCTTTTGATGGAAAACTCATGTTTCTACAGGGTGTTTTTCTCAACTGTGGAAAAAGAATAATAACATTTAAATCAGGTCTAACAAATTTAAATATAATAAGTATTTTTAAGATTTAGAAGTTTAAAACATTATATCTTAGGAATAAACCAATAATTTTTATGCCGCAGTTAAAAACACACATAAAAACTGCTCCCATTTGCCTGCCAAACTTTTGATTCGCTGTCATGCGTCGTTAACTTGCTATGGTGTGTTTTTCAATTTCTTGCGCTTTCTCTAACCCTTTAAATATTTTTTACCTATAAAGATTTTGTAAACATATTTTTACAGCAAATTTGATGTGTATCATCTTGGCTTTTGTTTTTTTCTTCAAGAATGATACAATTTTAACTTTATTATATATATTTTTTTTATTTTAAATAAGACACTTTGACTAAAGTAAAAAAAATCTACAAAAAAATATATTAAGTATAGCTTCTATTTTTTTAAGCCGTTTGCAGTATACATTAATTTTATGTTATTTATTATACCCTTTGGGTAAAAATTAGACCTTTTAAAATGTTAACATGATGATGAACAACTTTTATATTTCATTAGCTGCAATGCCTAAACAACCAACCGTTTTTATATGTTTATCTTATATAATGTAAATAATCGAAATAATGTAGAATACATAAACTAAAGAAACAAACGCAAGCTTTCTGATAAAAGGTTAAAATTTGGTGCTTTTTTCAGTTAGGCAATTTAAAATTATTGCAAATAAACTTAAAGGAATTTAAATTATAAACATTATTTTATATTTTAGGGACTAACACAACTAAATAACCCAGCTAACTGGAACAATATTTATCTAATTTTGCTATGTATTTGTCTTTATTTTTATGACATGTGCCAATGGGTAAACAAATCCCTAAACACAAGGTATACAATTCAGTGCAAGCAGAAAGCTTATTTACATAAAATATGCAATGCTTTAAAATATTCTTAACCCAGATTCTGGCTTTTAGCCAACATCAATAGCATAAGAGCTTTCAATCTTTCCTTACATTTCCGCTATTTGCCAGTTTATGTCTAAGCTTAGTTCTAACTTGCTTATACATGTTTAATAAAAGCAAATGCTTAAAAACATGTACATAGTTTGCTATAGTTATTTTTGTTATGTATATAGTTAATATCAAAGAATTGTAGCCTTTAAACATAATCTAATGATTATTCTATGTTAGACTATCTATGGAGATAGAAATAACTCTATCTCTATCTCTATCTCCATTACTATCTCTATTTCTATATCTATTTCTACTTCTATCTCTCTAGAAAAGGAACAACTCTGAACAAGTCAACTCTCACAGAAAATGTGTCCCCCAAAATTAAAATTGACGTGTTTTAGGATTTTTTATAAGTGTACAAATAACGGATTAGTAAGGGTGGCTCGTTTAATTTGAATGCACTGTATAAATCTGTAATGCTACGCCTTATACAGGGTGAAATCGATCCACGAAAACTAAAGGGGTGATTCTACTTGACAAAATAAGGGTAGAGCTTTATATAATGTTTTTTCAAAAATATCATTCGTTTTCCAGTCAAGCCGTCAAAGTTCAGTACTTAGTTTGGTTTTTTCGCCATATTGCATTTATTTTTAACCAATCCCGTTGATATTTGGCACACAAATCGAGCTTTGCAGATTCTAAAATTTTAAGACAAAAGTACCTTTTTAAATACCGCCATGAGGGCACTTTACCTAAAACTTAAAATTTATTTACATCATAACTTTTTAATTTTGACAGACGTAAAGCAGGGGGCGCCATTTTATGAGACAATTAAAAACTTAAAAAATAGGGTACCCTTTATTAAAGCTCGATAAACCTCACCGTTTAGGCAGCCAATAGACACATTAAAGTTTTCATCAATTTTAATCAAATTACCCACATACATACAGGGTGTCAGTAACTCAACCGACAAACTTAACCAAACGATTCTATAACAAAAATAAAAAAACTTCATATAAAAAAGTTTTTTTTAAATATTAACACACCGTAGTTCAAAACTAAGACGTTTAGGACATATGTTTATATGAAGTTTTTTCCTATTTTCTGTTGTAGAATCCCTTGTAAAGCTTGTTTGTTAAAGTTACTGGACACTCTGCCTGTATGTAGGTAATTTGATTGAAATTGATGAGAACGATGTGGTGCCTAAACGGAGTTTATCGGCTTTGAAAACGTACCTTATTTTAAGTTTTGATTGTCTATAAAATAGCTCCTGCCTTATGCGATATCTGTCAAAATTAAAAGTTATGATGTAGAATAACATTTTAAGTTTTAGATCAAGTGCCCTCTGGCTGGTATTTAAGAAAGTACTTTTAATTTTAAAATTTTAGAGATCTGCAAAGCTCGATTTGTGTTAAATATCAACTGGTATTAGAAGAACTAAATGCAATAGCGAAAAACAAAATGAAAATTGAACTTTGGCGCTTTGTAACTCGAGGAAACGAATGACATTTTGAAGAAATTTTATATGAAGCTCTACCCTAGTTTATAAGTAGAATCACCTCACTTAAGTTTCGTGATCAATCCCTAAGAATACCGTTTATAATAGCTGATCGTATAATAAATGGTGACAAAAGGTTAACACAGTTTTACCCGCACTTAAAGTTTGTATGAAAAAAAAACAGAGGTAAGTATAAAAATCTATTTTAGTTAAACAAAGAGCCTTAGTTATAATATTTTAAATAGACTCTAGCTTGAAAAGAATGTATTTAAGATTTTGAGGACATAAATAGTTTTAAATTTTTTTAAATCAAACTACCTCACTTTTCCCTACCATTATTAACCTGGGCCCGGTACGGGCTCGGTGTGGCCAGACCTATATCCAAAATACTAATTTTATTAAATATTTTATATCAAATTGGTTTAGTCTATTTTTAAAATTAAAGTTGCTTTATAACACAAAAATAATTATAACAAACGATATACCAGTCACCGCATAAAATAACTCAAAATTTGTCCTGACGTGGTTGACAATTATTGTCCATATTTGTTAAAATAAATTCTTCTAGTTTAAGAAATGCTATAAATAATTACAAAAAAATTATAATTAAAAATATTTTTAATCAAAAGAAGTATTCAGGTAAAATAAGTGCAGCAAAGAGATACAACTTGGACTGTAGCTTTTCTCCATTTATCTTTTATTCTATAGGTAATTCTTTACATCTTCTAAACAAAGAACTATTTATATTCCCTTTACTTTGTAGTAATTTGCTGCAATAAATCAAAAACTTTAAAGCTTTCCTATTTAACAAACTTGTCTAATTTTACATTCGCGACACGTAATTTTTTATGTTATAAACTTTATATAGGTTGTTCAGTAATTCAACCGACAAACTCAAAGAGGTGATTTTACAATAAAAATTAGAAAAAACTAATATCAATACCAATATGGTCATAGCTGTTTTAGTTTTTGACCTAAGAAGTGTTATAAATTTAAAAAAAAATGCTTTTTAATAAATTTTATACCAATTCAGATATAAAAAAATGAGAGGCGTCCCTTTGCATCAAAAGACATTTTTGGCCTATCCACCACGACTCTCTCCCCAGACCGGTTTCGCCTGCCTTATCAGGAACTCATCAGTGAGGCTGTATCGAGTCGTGGTGAATAGCATGCAGAAAACCAGCGTCTACTTATTAGACAAGTTTCATTGTCCAGCGGTAGGATATTAAATCCCTGCCGTTGATGCCCCTACTGAAATCGCATTCAGTAAATACGAGCATCAATTGTAGCGGGGTGGCTATGTATGTTAAAAAGCACAAGGAAAAATTCCCTACTGTCTTGGTGTATTATACAAAGTATTTTACTCCCTTTAAAGACAGTTAAAAGAAAACATCCTGCTTTTCTATGCTATCCACCACGACTCTCTCCCCAGACCGGTTTCGCCTGCCTTACAGGAACTCATCAGTGAGGCTGTATCGAGTCGTGGTGAATAGCATAGAAAACCAGCGTCTACTTATTAGACAAGTTTCATTGTCCAGCGGTAGGATATTAAATCCTGCCGTTGATGCCCTACTGAAATCGCATTCAGTAAATACGAGCATCAATTGTAGCGGGGTGGCTATGTATGTTAAAAGCACAAGGAAAAAATTCCCTACTGTCTTGGTGTATTATACAAAGTATTTTACTCCCTTTAAAGACAGTTAAAAGAAAACATCCTGCTTTTCTATGCTATCCACCACGACTCTCTCCCCAGACCGGTTTCGCCTGCCTTACAGGAACTCATCAGTGAGGCTGTATCGAGTCGTGGTGAATAGCATAGAAAACCAGCGTCTACTTATTAGACAAGTTTCATTGTCCAGCGGTAGGATATTAAATCCTGCCGTTGATGCCCTACTGAAATCGCATTCAGTAAATACGAGCATCAATTGTAGCGGGTGGCTATGTATGTTAAAAGCACAAGGAAAAAATTCCCTACTGTCTTGGTGTATTATACAAAGTATTTTACTCCCTTTAAAGACAGTTAAAGAAAACATCCTGCTTTTCTATGCTATCCACCACGACTCTCTCCCCAGACCGGTTTCGCCTGCCTTACAGGAACTCATCAGTGAGGCTGTATCGAGTCGTGGTGAATAGCATAGAAAACCAGCGTCTACTTATTAGACAAGTTTCATTGTCCAGCGGTAGGATATTAAATCCTGCCGTTGATGCCCTACTGAAATCGCATTCAGTAAATACGAGCATCAATTGTAGCGGGGTGGCTATGTATGTTAAAAGCACAAGGAAAAAATTCCCTACTGTCTTGGTGTATTATACAAAGTATTTTACTCCCTTTAAAGACAGTTAAAAGAAAACATCCTGCTTTTCTATGCTATCCACCACGACTCTCTCCCCAGACCGGTTTCGCCTGCCTTACAGGAACTCATCAGTGAGGCTGTATCGTGTCGTGGTGAATAGCATAGAAAACCAGCGTCTACTTATTAGACAAGTTTCATTGTCAACGGTAGGATGTGGGAAATCACTGCCGTTGGACAATGAGAGAAACGTCACAATAAGACTCTGATTTTCTATTGCGACCCTTCAAAGTTCTCTCGGCGTTGTCACGATAACTCATCACAGATTCGTAAAATGCAAAAACCAAACATTTTTTGTTTGTAGATGCTAGCTCGTGCTTAAGCAAAAAAAACAAAAAAAATGCATTTTGGCGACGCGTGGCAATGAGAACAAAAAAACTATTTTTTGAGTCAAATTGCACCCTTTATGAGCGCAAAAAATGTCCTTAAACGTCATATGTTTGCAAGACATGTTTATAATTTTTATTGTAGAAACACCTCTTAAAGTTTGTCAGTAGATAGTGAATAACCTGTATAGATATTTCTAAATAATAAGAACAACAAAAAAATAACTTACGCGTTAACATAAATAACATTAGTACATCAGTTAGCTTATATTATACAGCAAAGTTAAATCATCACAAGCTAATGAAAATTTATTGCTCTATTTAATTCTTTTTAAAACCTATTATAAAACTGCAGTATAACAGGGACCAAAAAAACAAAAAAAAAAAAATACGTATACTAATATATTTTACCTTTTACTTTGGGTTACTACAAATTCTATGATAGCATATTGAATGCCATCCACTCACTCTTGAAAAACGTAAATCTATTTTTTTTTCTAATTTTAAAATAAAAGCTTAACTTACATAAGTGTTATTGGGAAACTTAAATTTTTCATTATTCTCTTCTTTGTTGTCTTCTTTTTTAGTAGTCTGGTTTGTGTTTCGAAAGTGGCTCTGACATATTCAGGACGATGTCTGCTCTATTGTATCTAGTCAGGGTCCTGTAGTATTGGATGGCAATACATTTTTGGTAAGAATTTTTGGGTTAAGGGGTCCTGGTAAACAGGGTTTCTACATTTTTATTTACATCGTTTGGGTAATCCACAGGGTGTCCCCCAAAAGGAACTGCTGCAATCGATTTCTAAAAAACTAGGCCTTGGTGAATTTTAAAATTTATTGACAATAAATTACTGGGGACATCTAATAAAAATATTTAATTAGGATCACTTTTGTTTATATCAGAAGTTAATGTCAAATTTTGTTTTTAAATAAAATACCCTACATATTATTGCTTTAAGATTTTGTGTAAAACCTAAACATATTGTGAATAATGTTCTTGCCCCAAGCTTTTAAACTAAAAAAATAAAAAAAAAGTAAATATATTACACACACAATTTGTGTAGTTTATTTTTTTTGTTAGAAATATTTTAAGTTTGCCGCTCAGGCAGCACTGGTCTAATTAAATATAAATATTTTATTGCTTACTTACCCTCTTAATGCCATAAGTAATATTGCAAATTTAAACAAGATTGGGCAGAGGATAGTTAGAATATTTAAAAAAATCTTTTTTTTTTTACAAGTTTAATGTTTATATAAACTTTTTATATTTTCAATGGTAAAGTCTGCTCTTAAATTTTTTAGCTGCAACATTCCTGTAATATCCTGTATGGTGTAAGAATTTAATAAAGACATGGTATTGCAAAGTAGTTTTTCATTTTAACTTCTAAAATCTTTAGACCATAAAGACACTTTTTTACGAGGTGCTAATGCCTTTTTACCTGGACCTTCTAGACTATTGACCCCTAATAGGTGACTATTCAGTCACAAAATGTTTCTAGAGAAAAAAAAATATTACTGCTATTTCTTGCATGCCCTTTTTTTACTATACTACTCCAAATGGTTTTTTTAAGGGTGTTATAGAAACTAAACTATGTTATGTAATAGGTCACATATAATTTTTAATTTTGCTCCATTTAGCAAACACGTACTAACTGTTTTTATAAATAACTTTTATAACTGTTAAATAATAAGTTTTAGTAACGGTTTTTTTTTTTTTATAGGCGTTTGGAGTCAAACCATCAAAACATTGTGTATCACTTAAAAATAAAAGACAATGGAAGCAGTGTTGGACTGGGCACCGAAAAACCACGAAAATGTCCGGTAGGCCAACTCCTTGAGGCCAAGGTTGGCCACTCACGGAGATAAAAGAGAAATAATTTTAAAGTAATAAAAATAGTGGGATAAAAAGGCCTGCAAATTACCATCTGCAGCACGTAATAAAACAAATTAAATAATAAAAACATTTGAAGCCAAATGATTGTGATGTTCTCTCATAGATAACCTACATTTAGATCCGCCCGGTGGGAATAAGCATTTTTGGATTTTTACGACCTCGCGCAGTAAACAAATGGATGGGTGGACGAACATGCGCACTTAAAAGCCGTGGCAAAATACAAACACGGGCACCCCGTACCCTCCGTCCGCGAGTCTGACCGTGACGCTTGGCCAACTACCATACTTCGGACAGAAAACCAGGACACCGTCGACAAAATTCTTTCCGATAATGCGGATAGTCTGTTTGGCGCCAGGTTGCGTTTACCCTAACTTGCTTGCGCACAAACCGGTTTTTCGCCCATGAAATGTTACTTTTTGTTGCGCGCAGGTAATATCATTGGCAATCCATCGAGATCCAGTGGTATTTAGTTATAGAAATCTGATGCTACTGAACAACAGCATCATTTTCCTATAAAAGTAAAATATCGCACTTGTAAGCAAATGCTCGACTTTTATTCATACGTTTAAAGAAAATCCACCTATGTTTTGTACTTATAAGCAGAAGCATTTGCTTCTATTTTATTTATATGGCCCATTTGTCTACCACCTACATGTATCCTTTTTTGGCTAAACACACTCCCGTATTAATATTGGAATTATTTATTATCTGGACATTTGTCAATAATTTATTATGAAGGTATTTATTAACACCGATTTTAGAATAATTTAAATTGTGTATTCAATAGTAATTTAATTTATTTAATTAATTTCATTTTGTGGTACCATTAACTTATTTTCCATTTATTAAACTTTAACCATAAATAAACAAGGTACCGAGAATTCATAACGGACCCTGGTACAGATTAAAATTTTGGGCCCCCTTAAGGAAAAAATAAATAAGAGCTGTACCGCAATAAATAAATATGGGGTTTGAGGTAAAAATCATTTAAATAGTGATTTACATGTGGCATCGCTAGATCATTCAAATTTAAGCACAGTCTTTAATATGTGTTTAGGCATTTTAAATGCATAATAAGAGATAAGGGTGTCTACTACATGTGTTAGTCTAGCAGACCCTAAGGAATCCCGGAAAAAATTCACAAGTTTGACGGTTTTTACAATTTACTAAAGATCGGCGCAAAATACTTACAGATACGTGTTTAGGACGAAAAAATATAGCAAAAAAACGCTGTTGTATGTATATCGCATATCTGGATACATTCTTTATTCAGCCATCTTTCAAAATATTTGGATATAGAAAGAATAATATGGTGGATAAAATTTATAAAAACTTAAAGTAAATAATGGGAAAAGGAGGAAGCAAGCAAAAAAAAGATTATCAGAACAACAACTCAGAGATGTGATATAAGGGGTTTTGTTCTGTTTTTGCCCTTCTGAATACAAATTTGTGGTCAATTTATCCATTATCCTTAATTCTTTGAAGAGTGCTAAGGAAAGGCAGTAAAGTGATTTGATTTCTTGGGGTTAAAAAATTGTGGCCTCATGGCTCAAAATTGACCACGGAGTACATATGTATATCGCATATCTGGATACATTCTTTATTCAGAAAATATCACTAAAAAATATTTGGATATAGAAGAGATAATATGGTGGATAAAATTTACTCAAAAACTTAAAGTAAATAATGGGAAAAGGAGGAAACAACAAAAGATTATCAGAACAACAACTCAAGAGTGTGATATAAGGGTTTTGTTCTATTTTTGCCTTCTGAATACAAATTTACGTGGTCAATTTATCCATTATCACTTAATTCTTTAGAAAATTGCTAAGGAAAACCGTCAAAATTGCGGTTTGATTTCTTGGGGTTAAAAAAGTGTGGCCTCATGGCTCAAAATTGACCACGGACTTGCATTTAGGAGGCAAAAATGTTCAAACACTTTGTTCCTATTTGTAAAGTGAGGCATTGAACTTTAAATTTACCATATATTAACTTAAGAGTTACCAGATCCCATACCTTTTTCTCTTAAATTAAATATTTGTAAAAAATGATAAGTAGCCTGGTTCGCGGGCTCTCTTTAAGCCCGGGCCCCGGTAATTTGTACCGCCTTCAATGCCCTCTCGTCGGGCCTGTAAATAAATTAAATGTTAACTTTTCCATTAGAGTCTCCATTTATTTGCCTTTAAAGACAATACAGTTGTGGATACATAGACTAACCATTAGCAAATAATATGTAGAGTAAAAACGCGACAAGACCCAAAGCCCTTGACCGCAAATGTTGGTATGTTACCTAAAGGTCTAGACATCTGGCAATACCCAAAGCAAATAAAAATAATACTGACCCTGTTACACCTTATATACATTTATATTATGTATATTGTAAAGTGGATTTTTGTATACAGGGCCACTAGGACTAATATACCATATTTCTTCTTACCATTGAGTCGGTGGACCAACAACTATTTCGGCATTTTTAACTAAACTGCGGTAACTAACTTGAGTTAGTACAGGAGTACCCCTCTATACAAGGTGTTTACATATGCCCCCACCCTGTAAGCGTTAGAATTACAATGCTCTTACATTTTTTGTTATTTAACCCTTAAAAATTTTCAAAATTTGACCGAAAAACTTTAGGGTTATATGGTTTACAAATATGCAGGAACCTTACAACATTTTAACTATTATTTAAATTTACGTAAATAACGTTAATGTTTTTAAAAATTCAAAGACATCAAAAAATGGTCTAATTTTTTTTTTTTTTGACAAATCAAAAACTGTGCACATAGACTTTTACCCAAAAATTATTTGATTAAAATAACACTAATAATTGTAATTTTCTTTGTAAAAGTTAAAATATTTGTTATTAATCATATTAAAAAAAAGTTTAATTTTGCTGATTGTTTTCTTAGTAATTTTACTAAATAATAGTTGTAACGTCAGGAATTATTTTTAGAGAAAAAAAGTGGCCTAAATATTTTAATTTGACAACATACAACAATACAACTAACTTGGTAAACAAAATATGTAGTATTTGAAACTGGCTAGTTCTGCATTACTGCAAATTATCTAGACCTTGTCCGTATATGTTTTCGTGTGTCATTAAATTAATGATCCGTTAAAAAACCAAATATTATACGGTGGGTTAAAACGGAGTTATTACCAAATTTTACTATTGGGCTCTTTTCCCCACATTTTAAAGTATTATTACTATTTTATTTATTTTTTTGTTTTGTTGGTAACCAAAGAACAAAAAAAGTTTAATTAATTTAAAAATGACAGATTAACCTAAACATTTTAGTGTTTAGGTAAATCTCATCGTGTCATAAAGTCCTTAATTGTCCCTACTTTTGTTAAACTGTGCTGTGTCCATTTGGCCTTGTTTGTCCATTTCCTTGATGGTGCGTTCCATTTGCATATTTGTCCCGTACCTCTTCTTCATGTAGAATTATTTGCCTTTACTCCCATATCTCTGAGGTTACTGCTACGTCGTGACAATTTACCCATATTCTAAGCTCTCTCAGGGTCGCTAAAACGTTTTGTAGTCCACTATTCACATTCTTAACTTTAGAACTCTTTCCCATTCTAGAGCTGCGGCTTTCAAAAATATTAGGAAAAAATGTAATTTTTACTAATTTTACATGTGATGTTTAGTTTCATTAACTCGTTTTACCAATTTTACCCACCCAGCACCCCTTTTCACTCCCCGGTCCCGTAAGTTTGTTTACTGATATTTTTAAAAAAACGGAATATTTTGGATATGCGCCACTTACGTTTTATTTAGAAGAGTGTCTAAAATATGTAAGTATCAATAATTTTTAAAAACCCTTAAAATAGCAGAAAACCGTATTAAACTATTACCGTTATTACCTAACAAAACCATACAATTTTTATTAAGTTGAGGGCCTTTTTAAATTCCAAAATGATAAAAGTTATATAATGCTTCTAGGTAGGTGATTTTCAGTGTAAAAATATTGTCAAGAACAGTATAATATACCAGTGAGGGAGTAGTTCATATCACACTAGATGTTGCAAAGTAAATATATCACCCTAGTGTGTTGCCAAAGTTCTCAATTGTTTTTTATTTTTCTGTAAAAGTACAAACTCCATGTACCTCTTTGGTGCAATAATTTGTGGTCGTAGGAAAAATGGTGTACAGTAGTCGTGTGAAAATGACTTTCTTACCTCGTGTGTTGTCGCACTCGGCTAACGCCTTGTGCTACAATATTCCCACTCGTGTGAAATTAGTCATTTTCCACACCTAGAAAGTTATTTATCATTGAATTTTAAAGAAAAAATTAAAATGTTTTTTAACCCTAAATTGCTCCTGCAGATACTTTATAAACCTTTAAATAAATATAAAGTCAATATTTTAACCTATTACAAAATTACAGTATTTTAAAAACAACCTAGTGGGATGCAAATTTCCAGAAACTAAGTTGGATTTACCTAATGTGGTATATTCTTAAAGCTCTTTTGAAAGATCTATTTATTGGTAATAAAATTTTACAGGTGCTTTTTTAACTAAATATATACACACCTTTTGACTTACCTGTATATAATTACTAGTATTACTAATAAAGGGGGTCTTTAAAATCAATATGTCTAGTATTATTAAATTAAGATTTACATACATTTTTTTTTTTAAATATGCTGATGTAGTTACTATGTCTGTTTACAAAAAATGATTTTTCCAACTAATAAAATTTGGCCAAACAGTTGTTTTATTTAAGCAGGAAAATTCAGATGGTTCACTTTCAATAAGATAATTTATTGCAAACAGCCCTCTGAAAAGCATACCGAATTTGCTCACTGCCGCTTTAAAATTTTAATTTATTTGCTCAATGTTTTTAAAGCCAATAAGCTTTGAAAAATACAAATACTTTTAAATTTTTTTTAGGATGTGTAATTTAAAACCCTATTAGGCATCTGGATCAAGTAGATGTGGACAAATAATAAAAAATAAAAAAGTTAACTTTAAATACCTAAATACTGCCGTTTAACGGGAAAATCGCCATATGTGTAAAGTCTATTTACATATGGTGCTTTTTCGTTGGATGGCAGAATATTATCTTTAAATAAAATGTTTATTAGTTAAGCAAAGTAAAATGCCACGAAACATTTTTATTAGTAAAACTAAATAAAAAAAGTATATATTTTCATTCAGCATACTATCTTACCAACATTCTTATTATCTAAAATTGTAGTTTTTTATCATATAGTTCTTACAATAAATACATTTTTTTCACTATTATACATAGTTTAGTGTCAAAACTGCACTAAAGTATTTCTAATTATAAATAGTTATTATCCTAACAAGTGCGGGAGTTATACCGCATAATAGTGTTTATACAGTGCTTCATCTAGGGAGTGGAACCCACACTCTAACACTTATAACTAAATGTTTTGGTAATTTTTCATGAAAATTTGGGACTGAGAGTAAGACAACATAGACCAAATTTTAGACAAGAAATGATGAATGTAAATGTCAAACTGACATGGTTAGCGGAGGCGCAATTTTGAAAAAAATTGCCCAAGTGGAAGGGCCTAGTGGCACATCATTTTTAAAGCTCACGAAAAGTTCTGAACCCCAGAATATAAAGTAAATAAATTTACCTTCCAAAAAATGGCAGTACTTTAATAGTTATCTAAAACCATATTTTAGATAGTCATATCTCCCAAATAATATGGGTAGATATATATATATAGTATTTTCTAAGAAGGTATTTTAGATATCTTTCAATGGTGATTTATTATACAGGCCGCGTCATTAAAGAATCTATATTTGTCCTACCATGGCCTTAGAATCATCAATATTACCAATAGAGTAATTCCTTAAAGAGCTATCCAAGAACTTTACCCATTAAGTGTATCTTACGTTATTAGACTCGGAAATATGGCTATCCCTAAATGAATATATTTAATTAATTTTCAAATACCTGTGTAGTAGGTTAAGGTATTAGAAGTTTATATTTTAGGGGTTATAAAGAAGAGTGGTTTACCATCTATTGTGAGTCTGTACCACAAACGGAATATGTCATGGTAACACCTGCTATCACACCTAGGGCATTATAAGCCCGGGCATTATGATAATGCCCAGCCTGTCACCTCTTCTACTGTGAATTTTTGTTAGCACATCGAGGAATTTTATTTCTCTCTACAATAAAGGTCAGAGTTTATACAAGAAATGATTTTCTTTAAGCAATACTAAAAATTAAACTTTATTTCCAAAATGTCACAAAATTTCAATTTTGAGAATGTCCCAGTGGCTGATCCACTATTAAATGGTCGGTGTTTTTTGTGATGTTTGCTGGAAATTGGCGCACTAACGCTATTATTTTGTATAGAAGAACATACGTCCATTAAAGAATTTTCAATGAAAGTCGATACGGAATTAACCTGTAAGTTAACTGAATTGGCAATCATTTTGGCTACTTTGTTTTGGATGAAATTTTTCTTCTATATATCCTTTAGCTACTGAGCTTTTCATTTATGTTTAGCGCATTCAAATGGCTTGCCTCAACAAGTAAAGTTGACGATGTGCGACGCAAACAGTGGTCGGTGTAAGCTTTAGCATTATCAATTTTAAAAATTTTGCGATCAGCCATTGGGACGCTATGGTATTTTCAATGGGGTTGTACTGGCCACATCCACGACCCTTTCTATAGGTAAGAAGGTAATAACGCTCCTTTATTCCAGCTGGTCTTAATGTTGTACTGTCAAATTTAAAGCGCCTAAATCTTCTTCAATGATAGTAAAACTTTTTGAAGGTTGAAGTTTTTAGTTTCTGGTACCTTATAACCAAGACTGTTCCTCTATGCTTCAACGTCATCAATAGTCATTTTGACCAACTCATCTCGTCTTCAACCTCCCAAAAGCACCATTACCAATATGACTTTGTGTACCAGTAGATATCATCAGAGACCTTCTTAATAAATTTTAATATTTGAATTCTCCTTCCCAAAACTTTGAACTCTTTCGGGACGTATCCTTTCGACTTAACTTTTAAAAGATATGGGAGGAAGGACGATGTATTGCGAAATGTCTATGTTTCATAGAACGACACATCAACGTAGACAGCAGGGTGGAAATACTTGGTCCAGAGAGAGTTCGGATATATTTTCCGACTAAAAACTAATAAAATTAAACATATACATGTATTAAAATAAAATCAATAACTTACAGTTCTGAAAATATGCCATTAAAACGGTTTCGGTTATTTGAAGAATTTGCGTTCGCATCTTTCAAATACCAAATATGCCAGCTACTGCCATACTGTTGCCTTAATTTAACTGGCAAAGATTTTCAGATTGCGCTTTTATGGCCTTTTCTGTTATATTTTGTGGAATTTGCTTCATTTTGAGGCAAATCGTTAAATAAAAAATGCCAACTGACTAACTGATAGAAACATCAAGTCAAACTTAACACCAGTCATTATCTACTTACGACATGCAGGTACAGGTTTGCAACTTATTTTTTTATATTTACGAATAAATAATGTAATTAGTCATTGAAAAACTCTTTTGGGTAAAACATAAAGCATTGTATGCACCCACAGGCTTTACTGGGCTACGCAATGCCCATCAGGTCAAAATTGTTATGTATATATTATAGTCCTAGTAACGCCCTTGATACATAAATAGCTATTTTGAAGCTTTAAAATGATGTACTACAAGACTTTCCTTTTCATTTAATTTTTCTTTTAAAATTGCGCCAGCTGTCAGTGTGACATTTATATTTATCATTTCCCATCTAAAATTTGGTTAATGTTGTCTTACTTAAGTCCTCAAATTTTTAATTCATTAGTTAGGAGGAGAGGCCCTAAATAAACAAGCACTGTATAAATAAACTTTGATTCATAACCACAAATCGTCTTTACAACCTCATATATAATATAAAATTTCCTATTGTAAGTTACTGTTTGACAATTAATCCTATAAAGACTTAGCCTTCGGCACAACGTCTAAAACGTGTTTAACTGTATCATGAAAAATTATCATTCTTCGAGAAATGTGTTTCAGTTCGCTTCGGGCAACTTATGGACAACACATAATTCGGCGTACTGAGCCGACTATTCGCTGTACCATTACAAAAATTTGAACTCCAACTTTCATTATTGGATAATCCTTGACCAAATGGGCCACATCCAGCACGTAGTGCCAGAAAATATAGCGGCAGTAGCTGTAAGATTACTTGATAATTCTGACAAATTAATTTGGCGCTCGGAAATTGGAGCTTAAAAACAGACCATGTTAGGCGCAGTTAGGACCAAAATTTAAATCTTTAAAAAATAAATGTAAGGTATAGTTCTTAGTATGATAATAAATATTACTTCATAAAGTTATTTTTAGTATCTCCAGATAAATCACCTTTTATCTATGCTAGCTTTACACCCGATTCTTTACAGTAAAAGTAAATCTTAAAATGTATTGCTGCTCACGAAATTATTTGTCACAGTGAAAAGAGTCATAAAAATGCAAAAATGCGCTTTTAACAGTTTTACTAGTATTTTTCGTTCATTATTGTTTTTAAGACTATTTAATAAATTATTTTAACCTTTTTGTCCGAAGTATTTCAAAACGTGTTTATGTTTTTTTTCCATATTTTTGGGCCTAACCTTCGATGGCTGTAGCTAGGAGAAAGTATACTTTAAGACAAATTTTATAGGGAAAAAAACTCTTATTTTTTCTCTAAAAATATACCCTAAGAATATTTGGCCAAACTTTAAAACAACCAGAATGTTTTCCAGTTTTTTTTAATTGAGGAGTCTGCGTATTATTAGTCTTCCAACGCCAAAGAACACTTGTTATCCGAGCATTCCAACGTATTTGACCACCGCCGCGGCGCTTGTACATCACAGTGCGTCGCGTTCTCTTTTGCGAGAAACACAGAGATTATCCAAAAGGGGCTAATAAACTCGCCAAAGTTTTTCGCAAGTTCGAAACAGTTATCAAACAAGAAATTTTAGTAAGAAAATAATTTAAGGTAAGCTTATTGTTATCTTTTAAAAAATGTTTTAAAGAATATTTCTTATAAATATACTTTTTAATAAAAACATTTTTGTTTTTATTTTAAAATTTAAAATTAAACATTAAAAAATTAAATAGATAAATTTAAAGTTTATAGGATGTTTATTTTTATTACTTCCTAATACCGTAAAATAAGATTTTCTTGGATATAGAGTAGTGCATTCCAATAAAAACAAGCTACCCCCTATAATTCCGTTTTTTGTACACTAATAAAAAAATCCTGAAGCATGAAAATTTTTATTTTTAGGGGGACACATTTTTGTTTTTATTTTAAAATTTAAAAATATACATTTAAAAATTTAAATAAATAAATTTAAATTTTATGAGATGTTTATTTTTAATACTCCCGAATACCGTAAAATAAGCAAATCTTGGATTCCAATAAAAACGAGCCACCTCCTATAATTCCGTTTTTTGTACACTAATAAAAAAAATCCTGAAACATGTCAATTTTTATTTTTAGGGGGACACATTTTTGATTTTATTTTAAAATTTTAAAAATATACATTAAAAAAATTAAATAGATAAATTTAAATTTTATAGGATGTATATTTTTAATACTTCCTAATACCGTAAAATAAGTTAATCTTGGATATAAAGTAATGCATTCCAATAAAAAGGAGCCACCCCTATAATACCGTTATTTGTACACTAATAAAAACTCCTGAAGCATGTCAATTTGTTCTTTTAGGGGGACACATTTTTGTTTTTATTTTAAAATTTAAAAAATATACATTAAAAAATTAAATAGATAAATTGAAATTAAATAGGATGTTTATTTTTAATACTCCCTAATACCGTAAAATAAGCTTATCTTGGATACAGTGAAATTCCAATAAAAACAAGCCACCCCCTATAATTCCGTTTTTGTACACCAAAAAAAATGAAAATTTTTATTTTTGAGAAGATATATTTTTGTCTCAAATTTACTTGTCCAGGGTTATCTTCTTCTCCCATCAACACAAATGTCAGAAAAAAGTTGGGAAAGGGGGTCAAGTGATTCTAAAGGGTTTTAAATTCTCTCTTTAACAGACTTAAGCTTTTTAAAATAGATTTTTGTAGTATCCAAAAAATGTACCCTAAATACATGGGATCTTTAGCCCCTGTAACTTCTTATTATTTTTTTTTATTAATATTAAAATAACTTTTTAGACGTAAAAATACCACCTAATTTTTTCCCTGTTACTTTTCCATTGAAACTGGAACAACCGGTATATTTTTATTCATTGAAATAGACAATGCCATACCGAGTACAATGACACTTTATTGGCTACTTTTTAACATCCAACCTATGAATACTTTTAATTTTTGGATTTAGCGTTTCATTAATGCGATAAAACTGAATATTTTGGCCTCAAAATATTAGGGAAAAATAGATGCAAATATTTATTTCGCCGTAACTTTTTGTCCCAAATTTAATGTTGTATTACAATTATGGCACTATGGATTAAAAATTTAAAATATTGAAAGGTTAGTGTACAAATAATGGAATAATAGGGAGTACATGGCTCGTTTTAATTAGAATGCATTGTTTGTAGTTACCCTATATTAAAAAAAAATCTTATGTAAGTTTTGTTAGGACGGTAAAAGATATATTACCTGTGATGTTGAAATGTTAGATATAATTCCACAATTTGGTCAAATCTTTCCAATTTTTTTTTGTTTTATGTTAATTTTAACTGTTAAATTTTTTATACCATCGTTTCCTAATTTTTTAATAATATAATTTTTTTTACCTACGATAATTTTATACTGTTTTCTTCATATTTTTATGACAATAAAGTGAATTTATTACAATTCTAAATTGTTTTTATATTCGCTGACAACAAGTAATAAAACGCAATTGTTCTTAATTTTTGTAAAACACTTATTGTCATGTTCGATCAAAGCTACCCCACGTGCTGCAATATCATTCACCAGAGTTAATTTATTAAAAACCTTATACATTTAATATAAATTTTATCGAGAAGCCAAGAGTTTACATCTTTTGCCACAAAATTATAGGTTAAATTAAACGTTTTGAAAATGAACATAGAATTTTGATTTTGATAGAAAGTCACCTATATTTTTTGCAAAAATAATTTGAAAAAATTGAGATACGATAATAATAAAAATTTGGCAGTTAAATTAAACCATGAACAATGCAAAATATAAAGTTTTATAAATTGTTGTAATTGCAAAAAAAACATTTTTTATTGCAAAAGTTTGGATAATCTTTTAAAAACTATAAAATATATATATATTTGTTTTTAGTACTCCACTGGATTTTACGTAAAAAAGTTATAAAATTTTCTTATTAAAAGTTTGTTTCTATCTCAATTATTATTTAAGTAATGGACAAATTTCGAGAATCACCCTGTATCTTTCAAACTAATCGAGTTGCGTGGACCTGATTGCAACAAAACTTAACACTAAAAAAGAGAATGGGACATGTATCTTAGTTTTTTGTATCTCCTACCGTTTAGCCTACACCCTATAATCTCAACCAAAAAACACACCCCGCACAATAGAGTAAGATGGTTTTAAGAATGAAAGCGAATAAATTTTTGTACTTTTTGTTTATTATTTTAACATACGTTTTAAATTATTCTGCCTATATTTGCGAATATACAAACTATACAATAAGTTTTATTTATAACATACGAAAAAGGGAAATCAAAAATTAAATATTTTTATGTTTAACCCAAGTCATAACATATTTAATTAAGAAATAAAAAATTATTTATTTTGATTTTACCTTTAAATATAATTATTGTTACTGTGAGAGGTAGTATGGTTAATACGAATAAAAGTTAAAATTCGGCAATCCGTGAGAGGGATAAAAAGAGAAATAATTAAATAAAGGCAAATTTATCAAATTCGGTGCTTAATTATATCAAATTTAAATTGAAATGTAATTAAAACGAAAATGTAATTATGGTGATTTATTTATTCCAGACAAAACCCTAATTAATGTTAAAAGTTACCGGTATGGTAAGCATTAAATAGAGTACGTGTCTAAAATCAGGACCCCCGCTCCTTACTTTTAAATTGTATTTTCTCAAGAAAATTTGAGTACTTTAATAAAGCAATATAAATTAAATTTCAGGGTCATAAATTAACAGATATAAATGTTAAACTGTGAAAGGGTGTCATTAAAGAAAAATAAGTAAAAAAGAGGTGTCTTGTGATACATTACTATACCGCTCCTGAGCCCAGATTTTCGACTTAGGGAGTAGACATTTTTAAAGGTGTCTTGTTTGCCTCTTTCTATTACAATTAAAAGTAGGCAATCTGTAAAGAGATGGAAGAAACATTTTTCTTCAGAAATTTCTACTATCTTAGTTGAATCGTGCCCCTGCTAAGTATTTTATAATTCTAAAAATAAAGTTATTATATTCTGCGAAATGGCGGTACTCTAATAATTACCTGAATACCTGATTTTGAAGACCACAGTTTCGATAATAATAAAGTTAAATATACGTGGTATTTTTTAAACGCCTTTTTACTAAAAATATTGGTAATTATGTACATGGTTATATTAAAAAATTTAATATTTAAATAACACACCCTGTGTATACAATTACCAATAAAAAGATATTTAAAAGATCTTTAAGGAAATACTACATTAAATATATCTAACTTTATTAGTTTCGAAACTATAGCCATCCAAATTGAGTATTTAGGTAATTTTTAAAGAGTACTGCTATTTTGTAAAGCATAGGTAAGGTGTATACTTTATATTCTAGTGTTATAAAGGACCCCTTAGGAGTTTTAGAATAATATGCTACAATACACCACTTTCCATTAAATTTTTTTGTTCAAAATGGCGCTCCTGTCTCAGTTTGGCTTTCATATCTATTATTTCTTGCCTACAACTTCGTTTATGATGTCTTAATAAATGCCTTAAATTTTGATGCAAAAATACCAAAACAATTATTTTAAATTTGTAGAATAATACCACATACTAAAAATTTTATTTTACAATTGTTTAATAATTTTCATTTCTTCAAAGAATTATGAAATACGGCAATGCAATTTAATTTTACAACTTATTAATTTCTATTTCCTAAATTTATGCTGGCTCATGCTGCAGGTCGGCTTCATTACCGTAGTAAATTTGTCATAATTTTAATATTAAAAATAAAAAATATATATTTTTATTTTTCTGCCGAAAATAACCCTACTTTTAATTAAACAAATTCATTTTCAGCAGCTTTTATTTCTGTGAAAACCCTTTCAAGGATTATGCAAACCGTAATTTTCATGCTTATCTTATAGCGGATAAGAATTTGGTTATTCGACTTAAACCCTTGTTAAGTAGGGTGTCTTTATAATAGGGAGCCTTAGTGAAGACCAGAAAACCTCTTGTTTGTTATGGTCCTCCGCTTTGTTTATTCTAATTAACAAACAACTGTGTGTTTTGCAAGCATAGCATATTTTGTCCTTTGGTCATTTTTTGAGTGTTACAACAAATGAAAAGTCGATAAAAAGTAATGCATCAACAATTTACCACAAAGGTTATATCATCTGTTAAAAATGTTAGTAGATTTTAACAATAACACACAGCTGATCTGTCATTGGTCTCACCCAACTTTAACAATAGGCGCGTTCTGCAATTGCCTCTCAGACGCGAGGAGATTTTGTTGACGTCATTTCAGATGAGACGGAGCGATCGGCAATTAACGAACGCAAATAAAATATCCAGATGAAAATACATAACCTCGTTTTTTACTTTGCTGGTATTTGTTTGCTTATTATCAGTGCCAATTACCAAAGCACTTACAGTTGTTTGTTTAGTTAGTTTTTGGTTAGATTGTTATTAAAAAGTCATAACTACCTAAAATTTAAAAAAACGAATTAGTATAATTAGATTGCATTAGTCATAATGCAAAGGCAAAACAATACTATTTCCTAATTAGTTAACTAGGATCCAAATCACTATGAAATGGTGCTTACTTCCTCGCACGATTATTTCGTCATATTCGAGAGAGTACAGAAAAGGTACACTAGGATTATTTCATTTAAGTTTAACTTGCCTCAAGAATCCTATGATCTTTGAAAGCATAGACTGGAATCTGGACTCCCTGGCGGATTGCAAAATAAAAACTGATTTTTTTTTCTGTTGCAAATTAATTAATGGAAGCATCAATTGCCAAACCTTTTAAGTAAAATTAATTTTCGTGTTCTCCCAAGGAACACAAGAGAATATTCTCTTCTTGCTGTAGAATTTTCATGGAAGCAACTATAGCAGGTTTTTTCCAATCACAAGAATTCTTATGAATGGAAGTAGGGTAGACAAAGACTTTTTTAGTTCCTTCCTTTAATTTGTTTAAATAAAAAAATGTCGTGCGTCTTGAACTGTGATATGTGTGATGTGATAACATTAGATTAATTATTTTTAGTGCAATTTATAACTATTACTTAATTATTGTGCATATTTAATTTATTTGTAAACCATGTAAATTTGTAAATGGGTTTTTCTCGAAAAAATAAATAAATAAATGAAATGAAATAAAAATGTTTTATTAGCAACAAGTGCTATAAATAAATACAAAAAATTAATAACAAACATGAACTACTTATAATACTCAACAATCAATAATTTTCTTTAATAAACTCTATACTTAGTCTACGAAATTCATTTACATTTAAAGCAGACCTGATATATAAAGGCAATTTATTATACTCAACTAAACCACTATAAAACAATGAATTTTGTGTGCCACCTTTCTTGGCTATAGAAACATAAATATTTGTGGCTGTTCTATTTCTCTTTTTCTGCAAGAACAACATATCTTTTTCGGGGTCAAAGATTTCTACTTCTTGCAAGCTCATCTTTTTCGGGAAAGTGTAAGAACTGTGCAAATCAGTTGAAAATTTGTATCACAAAAAAAAATAAAAGAACTAACTTAACCTCAAAGCAAGATTAATCTGTCTCCTCCGTCAAAATGCCTCGATTGAATCGAGGACAATTGGATGCGTCTAGATATAATAAACGAACGATAAAGATTTCCTTGCTCTCCTCCGGATTTAAATAAAGAACGGTTTCGTAGCGGTCAGATCGATCTGAGGTAATAACAGAACGCGCCTTGTAAGTTTACCGATGCAGGTCAACCGGAGCCGATATTTGGCAGATTTAATACCTATTGACACTGTATACAAAGTGTCCGGAAATATGTAAGCAAACTCTTGAATTCATATAGAACTTTTTTCTAAAAGTCCCTCTTTACTGAGATATGTGCCCTATAAAGAACGCTGCTAAAAATAAGTTTTTAATAAATAACTTTTAAAGTACTTGTTGAATAAAATTATTTTTTAATAGTGACATATACACGGTCTTATGTTAATTGAGTGGCTAAAAATACAGGGTATGTTTCCTTAGCTTCTTTTAGAAAAAAAAGTTCTTTTAAACATATGTCCCAAACCTCTTAACTTTTGAGATACAGAGTGGTAAAATTTACAAAAAAAAAATCTATTTTTTAAATATCCTTACTATTCTTAACCCAATTTTGTTTTACGGGGTAGTAGTAATAAGTCCAGTGGCTTCTCGAGAGGCAAATGAAGAAATATTTCCAACAAAAAAACGGTAGGCCGCTGACTGTGTAAATGTCTGTAAAATTTTTGTGCTTTATTTAAATTAAGCAAATAAAATTACTGCTTTTATGTCTTTCTTTACGTTCTTTGTTTAGTTTAATGAGAAAAATAGAATTCACTTAACTGCATATTTTTTGACCATAAAAGGCGCATTGCGAGATCTTTTCTTTAAAAAATTAGATTTTATAATTTTTAATTGGCAATTATGTAACACAAATAAATAGTACTTATTTAAATAAGGTTTATATCCAGTATAACAATTTTTACTAAAATAAATGTTTTCAAAATTTTTTGGTTTTTAAAAATTTTAACACCCTGTATCTCAAAAGTTCAGGACATATGTTCATAAAAACTGTTTTTTCTAAAATAAGCTTAGAAATTATACGCTGTATTTTCGGCCATCAATTAAATTATACCCTCTATTACTAAGGACCCCTTAAAATCCTAAAACTGTGCGTGTCCTCTTAGAACATTGGCAGTCATTAGGACGCCTAGGAAGGACTAACCCTTACACAATAGTGCTAATTATTTTTATACCCTATGTCCAAAAGTTAATAATAGGAAAGATACAGGATATCAAAGTAAAAACCATATTTTAGGTTTATTTCATTCATTCATCATTTTTCATGATTTTTTATACGATTTTAATATGTTAATAAAACTTGGTATATAGCATTTTTTAACACAGGCTATTCAGATCTGACATTAATTTGTATGTGTTAACTAGAGGGCCCTATCTACACTATTTCAATTTTTCTAAAACTTCCCAAATTTTTGTGCTAATCTGTAGAACCATTTTAGTAAGTCTAAGGTTAACCTCCTATGATTTCTACATAAAAGGTATACTTTGGAAGCATTCTCTGGGCAACTGTTTTCAAGATATTTGTATTTAAGTGGGTTAGTGTAACCGAAAAAAGCTTTTTAAAGCAGCATTATTAGCCATAACTTTAACTTCCTTATTATAAACGAATGATTTAAGTATTCTTCCATTTTTTTCTGATTGCACTAAACCATTTAAATGCAAATATCTTCAAAACGGTTGCCCAAAGCCATTCTTACAAGGTATAAATTTTTTTGTGTGAAAAACATAGAAAAGTTTACTGCGCCTGGACTCCGTATCTCGCTAAGAAAGAAATTTCTTTTCTATTTTTTATTTCCTGTCTATTTCGAACTCCGTAAAGTCTTTAGGCTTCACGGATGGACAACACGAATGCCTGGAAATAGAAAGGCGATTTGGATCTTTCTTTTCATTTATCCTGTTCTATTGTATGGCGTTTTGTATAAAGTGATCTCGCTCTTCTTACCTTCTGGACGTTTGCTTACATTATTTTATAAGCGGGTGTTTGCGGGAACATTGACGACATTCCAATTTGTGATCGGAATACATAAATAAAATTAAAGGCCGAGTTTATAAATCATAATTTAATTTTAGTTTTAGTAATAGAATTAGTCACAAGATTCAAAAAATACATTTAAATTGAAGTGTTTATAAATCAAATCAAATTTTCTGGTCTTAAGAAACGACCTTGAAATTCTCTAAAATCCAAAACTTAAGACTAAAATAGAAAAAAATATTAATTGTTTATGTGCTATAAAAAGGTTAAAACCGATAACTTCTTTTATTCAAGTTTCATTACTTATTTTTTGTTAAATGTAGCTTATAATTATCACCAAAAAATTTCTAAATCTAGGTTAGGTTAATTATTACTAATACTAAAATTTTATTCTGATTTATAAACTGGGCTACTAGTGCTTTGTGGAAGTAATATATTTGTTTATGTTATGTGGTTATATTGTATTTTGTTTAAACTTTAACACTTAGACGAGGTTAGAGCTCACTAAATAATTTTTTATTTAATCCATGCAATTTAAAACACCGCTTAATTTCAACTTTTGCTAATTCAAAGGAATTAATAATATTATAATATTATCCCGCTAACTCTCTCCTTTTTACATTTGTCGCTGCCCTTTTCTTCTCTATATTTTTATACAAAATATAAAAAGCTAGATACATTTTAATTAAGCAAAAGATAAACTATTAAAATCGGAAAATTTAATGGACTTTGACTGATTAAAATATGGGTGAATATGCCACATAAATGAAACATTTGAAACATAAGTAAAGAAAACATATATATTTTAAGAAATACCAAATGCATTTTTCTATAAAGTGTGCATTTTTCCACAAGAACAACGTTTTCAGGGCCAGTAGTCTATTATTTTTCCACTGCCGAAGAACAATTTGGAAAGAATAATACAGTTCCATGCAAGAAATAGAGAGGAAATTTCTTTCCTGTCTATTTCTTCTTTCCATCGAATTACAGAGTGCGGAAGCTGATTTACTAAGATGATACATACAAAGAAGCATAAAAATGTTAGGACGTTTTAGGGAAATTTAAAAATGGAGCTAGCGCTCTAATAATTTTGCATGGCCAATTTGTGTGTTTTTGTGTACCAATAATTAGCGGACAGCCTGTAAAAACATTTGTTTATAATAAAATTAATTTTAACTAAACCTTAAAGATCAAGACTTAATTAAAATTAAATTTACATAAAATAAAGGCAAATTACCTAACAAAAAAAACTCAATTATTTACACCTTTTAAAGTGGTGATAAGCTTAATCTCTTAAGTGTTTTACGTTTATGAGATACAGTTGAATATAGCCTTAAGTGTCTTTTCAATGAACTTTTATTTGAATGGTCTGGTTTCCATTTTATTACTACTTATATTTTTGTAGGTAGGGATACATTTGTCCAAAATAGTCGTAAAATTAAAAGCAAAATATGGTCTGGTTTATTTTATGACATTGTGAACCACAAAAATGTATCTTTTTACTTCTACAGGGTGATCAAACTTAAGTCGGAGCTATTGCTAACTTCTTTATTATTGGAGATACGAAGTCGGTTAAAACAGTAAAGTTGTAGTATTTTTTCGCTAATTAACGTGCTGTTAACAGAAGAACAAGTGAATATCGGGTTTTTAATTTATTAGGAAAAATGTACTATTTTTAAATAGAATACCCTGTATATTTTATCACCATTCGAAAGATTTATTAAAGAGCTTTAAAAAAGTTTGCATGTAATATATCCAATGTTTAATAGTTTTGGAGATATGGTCATCCTCAGGAATTTGATAGTAAAATGACATATTTAAATATAACATCCTGTAAATTGCATCACCAATAAATAGAAATTTCAAAAAGATTTAAAAAATACCACATTTGATAGGTCTACCTCTTATAGTTTTAAAAATATGGCCATCCAAGTTTCAAAATTATTTTAAATTTCCATTATATCTGCAGCTCTAAGGCATAAACAATAAGTTTAGTGTCAAAGTTAACATAGACTTTATACCTACTATTTTTTAGATTTGGACAGCGAGTTGCATCAAATGGTTACCGGTCAAATTGCCAAGTTGAAAAACACTCTCTTTATCTCCAAAGGAATCAAGTTAGCTTAATGATTTGGTCACTCCAATAAATTTGTTTTAAATATCTAAATTGAGTTTGTTCAATCAGATTTCTTCTTACTTCTTTTGGTTTCCGCTATACTCTAAAGCTGCAAGGTCAACGAAAAGGGCGTCATCCTGTATAATACAATTTGGGACTTTAATCTTAAACTTCTGTTTCTCGTATTTGAGTGTTAACTAATTTTAAGCTCGTTCTAACAATTTTTCCTAATCTGTAAACCGAGACTCTAAGTCCTGGCCTTCCACACGTAAGTCTGAGTTGGAAAATTAGTTGAAATAAAAAGTTTTTGACATTTTAAGCTTTGTAATAAGCTTTAGAAATTTTTAATTTAATAGCTGAACGCATCAGTACCAGTAGAAAAAACAATATTGGTACCTTAATTCTACGTAAAAATCCAAAAACTTTTTTTATTTTTTTTTTTATATCTCTTATATAAAGCAAGTTTAGCGATTACATCAAATGGTTGGTCAAATTGGCAAAATTTGAAAAACGCTTTATCTCCAAAACGAATCAAGTTAGCATTGATTTACTGCCACTTCAAATTTTGTTTTAAAGAAGTAATCTAATTTTGAGTTTGTGTAATCAAATTTCTTCTACTTCTTTTGGTTTTTCGCTACTCACTCTGCAAGGTCAACGAAAAGGCGTCATCCTGTATAATACAATTTGGGTTTAATCTTAAACTTCTGTTTCTCGTATTTAAGGATGAATTAATTTAAGCTTGTTCTACAATTTTCCTAATCTGTAAACAAACGTCCTGGCCTTCATGTAAGTGCAAGTTGGAAAATTACTTGAAATAAAGTTTTGACATTTAAGCTTTGTAATGAAGTTTAAGGAATTTAATTTTATACCTGAACGGATGGATCTATATTTTTAATGAGGCGTAGCGTTCTGAAATATAAATTTTCCCTAATATTGCGTGAAAAGGAACCAAAGTAAGTTACAAGAATTAATAAGCCATTAAGAGAAGGGCATTAAAGAAACAAGAATTACATTTTTATGGGACATTTTATTAGGAAAATCATCTATAACATTATCATAGATTATGGTGTTTCATTATCTCTGCTTCTATGTAGAAAGAGCCAAAGAATTTTTCTTAAAACAATAAAATCTTTGATAATTTTTTACACGTTTTAAACAGAAAAACTTCTTTCTCCAGAACAGTTCATAGCCGGTACATGAAGGGTGCGATGCGAGAGCTATATCTAAGTTAGGGTAAACAGATATAGATTGATCCATCAGGGGCGCCAGTAGAGTGAGGCTAGGGAGGGCTAAGCCCCCAGAACTATTGGTCATTTAAAAATGTATTAATGTTTTTGCCAATAATAGAGTCTATAAACTGGGGCTTAAGCCTCTCCCAAAAACTGAGTGGCTAGTTCACGCCGCTGGATCCCTCAAAGACGTTGAGAGACTGACTAGTAAGTTTAATCCAGGCTTCACTGTACATTCTGCGGTTTTTGGAGGCAAATCCACGAAGGCTATGAGCCTTCGTGTGTGTCTTAAACGAGGTTAGAGAAAGTTTGTTAACACGGGGACTTAAATGCTTGAAGATTTGGAGGAAAAAGGGGCCTCCGCGGGCAGCAGGTTCCATTCTAGAGAGCTATAAATGAATATAGATAGAACAGAACGAACAAAGTGAAAAAGTTCGGGGCCTATTCAGTTGGACCGTATAGAGGTGCATCAAGTGCGGCGCACGCGTTTCTCTGTTAGGGACCCAGTGAGTAAAGGGAATTATTACTGGATAATTGTTTAGAGCAGAAGCCATGGAGAGTGCCTATAAAAAAGGGTGAAGCTTTTTGTAAGTAATGGATCATTATTGAGGCGAGATGAGCTCATTTTTTGAATGGAATTAGGAATAGTAAAGGGTGGGAGATGCTATGCCTCCAGGATATGAGAGCAATATTTAAGGGAAGGTCGGCTTTTGGACACATACAAGGTGTATTCATTTTCATTAGAAGGAAAAAATACTTTTTGGCTCGAAGAAGAAAAATCCAAGCTTTTTTGAAGCTGCTGTGGGCTATCAGATACAATGTGTTTATGCCAGTTAAGGTTATTCACAAATGTGACGCCCACAAGATTGAAGCTGTCTTTGCTCTGCAAAACTTGGCTGGTTAAAAGTAAAGGATGAATATTTGCTAATTCTACGTCTCTACGCCTAAAGGAACATGATTGTGTTTTGGATGCATTAAAAATGACGAGATTTTTGGTGCCCAAATCCAATATTAAATTAGGGTCCTGTGAAAAGATATATGCATCGCTTTGCGTTTGCTTTCCAAATTAGGTTTTTAGAGATCGCCGTTTTTTTCACTTTTTAACTAAGTTTTTTGTTTTAGTGCCTACTAGAATTTATTTTAATAGGAATGTTTGTTATATGTAGTAGTCAGGGAAAAATCTACCTAATCAAAACATCTACATTATTACCATAAGGGTTGCCATTACTTCTTTCAGTTCGTATGTTGCTTAATTTTAAATTTAACAGTTTACAGAAAAATTTTATAAAAATTACAGAAATTTAATATTAGTAGGTATTAATTTTAAATAGCCTAAAAATTAAAAATAAATTTATACGTACTTTTATGGTAATTTCTACAAAAGTAAATACACACTTTTAAATTTTATATGCATAAATGCATAGGTATATAAAAGGAATAAGGTAAGTATCTAAAAACTGGCCGCAACACCGATTTTGACCAAATATGGCATACGAGGGTTTTTGGGGCGATGATCACAAATCTGAGAGAATTTTTAGTTAAGAAACGTTCCGTTTCCCAGATATCCATCATCAAATCTGGTATTTGAGCTCATTTTCACCATTTTCCCTTTTTTGGTCACAATTCTTTATTTAAAGGGGCCAACAATATTTGATTTTACCTTACCTCGTTTTTCTATGTATTTTACACCTTTTAATAAATTAATTGCAAGGTTCCCTTAAAAGGCAGCATGCTCCAGCGCATCTTCCATAATCTGTTACGATTGAAAGTAAAGCTATGCAATTTAATTCAAAAAAAGTGTTAAATACGTAGAAAAATAGTCTTTTAAAAGGTGTAAATCAGATATTGTGGACAACTTTAACCGAAAATCAAGAATTATGTGCAAAAAGAAGGAAGACTATAGTCAAAATTAGGTTAGTTCTTTAGTTTAGTCGGAAATAAACGAAACGTTTCCGACTAAAAATTATTTCAGAATTGTGATTAGCTTCCTAAAGAACTCCTGTATACCAAATTTGGTCAAAATCGGAGTTGCGGCTAGTTTCTAAATAATTACAAAATTATTGGTTGTATTAAAAAAACTTAAATATTAAATAAGTGTAGATAAATAAAAATGTTTTTCAGGACTGTTAAAAAATGCTGTTATTTTAATCGTAAGTATGAAGATAAAGTACTTCATTTTAGTACACTACATAAAAAGTGTAAACAAAGCAACTTCATTTTACAGTTTGGCGCTTTTTTACAGTTTAAATTAGTGTTTTGTTTAATTGTCTACTACTTTTTATTTCCATATGAATTTATTAAATGTTACAGTAGACGCGACATCAACTGGTCTAAAAATTAAGTTACCTTTAAATTACCCATTATTTCTTTTAGGTCATGTGGCACTTAATTTAAAAATTGACATTTTTCAAATAAATTTAATAAAAATTATCGACACCAATACTAATTTTGAATTTGGATGACCCAGGAATTAAAAACGAATTTTTGCAATATTGTTGGTATTTCTACAAAAAGTATGTAAAATTTGGGCAAGTTTTTAATTGCATCGATGCAGTGCATTAAGCGGAAATTCATTAAAGCGTTTTTAAACTACCGCATAGTGGGGCCAGATGCTCAAAAGTTGGCATCAATTCAATAAATGGTTGAAAAGACCTTTAATATTAGTGGTCACGTTTAAAAAAATGCAATTTTATAAAACTTTTTCAATTAAAGGGGTTAAGTTGCTTGAATTTGTATTTAAAGTTATACTTTTTAGAAAATACCTTAAAATATTATCAGGATATTATTGGCCCTGCCTCTTTTATCTTTTAAATAAGACAAAATATCGATATTGGGTACAATTTTGGAAAAAGTTGTCAATTAAACTACTTTTTGACATTAAAATAATTTCAGTCACGTGACCATGTGCCAAGGGAGCACTGGTAACTTTTTTTTAAATGAATGGGTGATGTAGCACATCGTTTTAAAAGCCCTTTGAGTCTACACTTAACGCCACTGTTATTTTTAACAATGGACCCAGTCGCGCCAGACTTACAAGCCAATGCCATTAAAACCGCACTGTTTGTACAGTATTTAAGCCAAATTTTAATGCTAAGTCTAGAACGACTGTGCCAAGTTTTGCTTTCTCAACGGAGGTTAAATAAAAATGGTAATACTTGAAAAACAAAGAACTGTAACTGCGAAGTGGTATACCAAAAATTTGCTTGCCGTCTCTTTTGCCAGAGCTCTAAATTCTTTGCCCAAATTTAAACCTAATTTCTTGGTTTCTGCATCATAACAATGCACCGGCACACAGAGCGGCCCTTATTGCCTTTTCACATTAGCGGGAGCCGGGAGCTCGGCGACGAACGGACGCTATCGAAGTGTATGGAGTCTTATAAGACATTTCACACGTCAGGAATCCGGAAAATCAAAAACCAAAAGGCTTCATAAAAAATGTTATCTCTCTGTCAGGCAAATCCGGCTTAGTTTCAAACGAGGGTTACGATCGATTATATAACCCAAGCCGGTTTAAAATTGTTGCCACAATCACCCTACAGCCCCGACTTGGCTCCTTGCAATTTTAATTTGTTTCCGACATTAAATTATTGGCAGGTTTTAATGAAGTATGCTCCTCTATTTCAAAGGAACAGTGGGCAGCCTGAGTGGCTTTTCAATGACGCAAATAAAGCGCTCCCAAGTAGCTTAGGAGCATTTCGTTCTACTTTATGGCGTTCCAGTGAAGGAAAGTGTTATGCACCTAAACTGCTCCGCTTTTCTTTCCCTTGCCCCTCATGCACCAACACATCTTTTGGTTTTTGTGCTTCAGACGTGTTTTTTAAGGTTAAGGATGGAATTTAAAATGGAATTAGATATTAAAAAGAGATTTTTATTATAAAGCCAAGAAAGGTAAAAAAAAATGAAATTTTAAAATTTCTTAAAGTTATCTCTCTTTCCTTATCTAAGGATGCATTCCAGTGACTAACTTTTATAGCAGATCAAGAGCTTCAAGCCCTGGAGCGTAACGCACAAAAATTTTCGTCACTGGAAAGATACTCAATGAATTTCAATGAATGGTTCGAGCGCAAAGAAAAACGTATTAATAAAAATTGTTGCTATTTTAAAAAACTTTAATTTATTGATTGTTATGACAAGACTTATGCAACACCCTACGTACTTTTTCAATCTAAGTCTAAAAGATAAAAGAATTGAATCAATCAGTCTCTCTAGCATTTTGAGAACCAATCTTTTCTAGATTATTCTGCCTCAATAGAACTAACAAAACTGTTTTAGAATCTAAAGTTTGTTTTTCTTTAATTCACAAGACTTTTATTTTTGCAAGGTAGTGAGTTGATTTAATTTTTTTTCATAGAAAAATCTTTTCCGGTTCACATACAGGCCTCTAAAAATTAAGTGGTTAACATTAGTAAGTTTGCAATTAATTAAGATACAAAATTCATTGTTTTAGCCAACCAGTAGATTTTTCTACACCTTTAAAATTGACATATAAGAAACTATTGACATTATATATCTTATACAGGCTGTCCTCGAATGGGGTTTACAATAGGACAAATGAATACGAAATTCAATTTTTCAAAAAGTTATTCCTGATAAAAAAATGTCTTGTAAAAAATGTGTTTCATGAGGAGAAATTTTGAATTTGTGTCCAGGGTTTGCAAAAACTTGTAAAACGTTATTTTTTTTATTTTTAGGCAAAATATCATTTAGAAAATTTGTTTGAAATACCATTTTTAATGACTTCATTTATTTTACAGGGATTTAATAAGACTGATTATGATGTTATCCAAAATTAATTAACATTTTTATAATAAAATAGCCCGAGAAAAACTCTCATACTTTGCTTTTCGAACTCCTGCTTCTTCCAAATTCCTACACAACACAACTTATCAGCTGTAAACAAGTGTAATTAAGGCGTTTTCGCAAAACTATAAACTTTAATTTTGATTTAGTATTTTATTTGATTACAAACTTTATAATCTAAATAAATTTTTCTTAATGGCATTTTGCTTATAAATGAAAAATTAAGGTAATTTACTCTTGCAGATTTTTTTTATTGTATACAAATCAATATTTTCTCTTCGTAAATCATTTAGTTTTTAAAATAAAAAAAAAACAATTATTAAGAATAGTTTTTCTTAAAAAATTAAATTTTTGGTTCATTCGTCCTCTAAAAACCCTATCCGTCGACAGTCTGTATATTACTTACAGTGTTAGATTTAACAGCTGTTAAGTAGGCTAAAGCCTAGGACAGCAAATTTTTAAGGTGGCGGCATAAATTGTTTATTTTAATTTAGAAGCATTGTAGAAGTACAAAAATAAAAGTAAGGACCTTTTTTCCAAATTAAAAAATTAGGGCGGCAAGAAAAATAAGAGTAAATATATCTTTTTAAAATATTTTACTTTACCAAAAATTTAAAAATTTGAGGCGGCAGAAGTTAATAGCCTACATGCGGCAAATATGTAAATCCGCCACTAACTATTTAGCTATTAAAAGATGTTTTAGTGTCGTTAACTAACCAGAACTAAGCACATTCAATAAGACTGTCATTAAAGGTTAATACACACTAGGCGCTCAAGTCTCGATAAGGTCACGGTACGATCAAGTATCTCAATTTCCATTTAAATATTATTAAAGGTCATTCATTTTTTAAAGCATGTAAAATATTTGATCAGTGCATGCACGCATCGAGATCTGAGCGTCTAGTGTGCTTTACCTTAATCGGTTTGAAAAATAAGCAATGAAATTTACAAATAAATAAGCAATATACACGTTCACCCAAATTTAAAGATTTATCGGTACAGCAAGACCAATGGAGGGCCGTATTTAGAGGCCATGGGGCAATAAGCCTGTGGGCGCTCCTTGAAAGTAAAAGTGAATGGGTTTTTGTACCCAAAAAAAAGGTCCCTATTAATCCATATCTTACTTTTTCTTGAAGGTGGGGGCCCATACATTCTTGGTGGGAGCCCCTCATTTGTGGGGGCCCCGGGCCAGTGTCCCGCTTTCCCCTCTTAAATCCAGCCCTGGATCAATGCGGTACGATGCTTATTTTTTATATCTTTTTTGACATCCCACGAAGGCATATGCCTAAATATCAGAGTACCGTGGGTGTCGGGTTATTGGTGTTTAACCCATCGTTCCCCCTGTTCCGTCAAGCACTGAAACATGCAGTTATGCATTTCACAGTACCTTTTAGACAACGCGGTAGTGCGACCACGGTCGTTATTTTTAAATAACTACCTAACTATTTCTCAAATCTTTACCTGCGAGTATTTTACACGCGTTAGATCGTCTCTTTGGACACATTGCCTATAAAAGCTTTTTATTTGGCTGAACGTAAAGAAGTTGTATACTAGGTTTTCACTTATTTTGTAAAATAGTAATAAATATATTAATAAAATAATATTTTAAAGTACAAAAACAACTTTGAAAGACACCACGTAAAGTACCTATTGCAAGTATTATAGGTTATTTGAATGATTATGTCATATTTATTTGTTTTTATTTTAAAGCTTATTGTTAGTTTCCCTATAAAGTATTTATTAAACCTTATTAGTAGCAGAAATACGAATGTTTAAAAAATGAATCTTATAGGTGAAAAGCCTTTTTAATATTTTATTTTTTGGGCCTTACTTATTATCATAAGCTAGACTATAAAAATATATGGAGGTATTACCTTTATAAACCTTATAAAAATTTAAAATTGCCGTAAAGAGCATAAAGCTTGCTAGGAAAATATTTTCTTTGTGATATTTTACATGTACAGTCCATTGCTACTGAATGTATTAAGTTTTTTAGTAAGCATATTATAGTTATTTTTGTTACAAAAATACTTCGTTTCTGGGCCCTAATACACCTTAAAAATACGTTTTTAAAACAGAATTACCTTAAAACCCCAAAAATATATTTTTTTCCACGACCGTTAAAGAAAATGCTGTTTTTTAAATCGTTAACATGAAGTTAAAGTACTTCATTCTAGTAAACTACATAAAGTGTTAAAAAGTAACTTTTTAACACTTTAAAGCTTTTTACACTTTAATTAGTGTTTTGTTTTAATGCCTATTACACAAACCTAAATATCAATTTATGCAATGTAACAGTAAACGCGACATCATCACAACAGAACTGCGCAGTGCCAACGTAGGGGTTTTTCTCCTTATAACTTTTTTCCTTTTTCTGCAAATTTAATTTTTTTAATCCTAATTACATGTACACCTAAATTGGTAATACTTACTCCCACTTTCATTTTTTTTATTGATTAGAAAAATAATACCATAGTTGTTCTTTAAATTGTAAATTGTAACGGCATAGTTATTTATTTTTAAAATTATCATTCTTTATTAGTTATTTTAGTAAAAGAAAGAACATGACATATTTGTGGGAAATTAGCCGACTGTGTCATCATTTAGTAAATGCGAACATGTTTATAAACCAACCTTCATATAATGCAAATGTACATGTATGGGTTTTAGAGCTTGTACCACGAATATGGCTAACAATATTTAATGGAATTTGTTTCGTGGAAACCGTATAATAAACTTGACATATTACATGTAGGTGAAAATTTATACATGGTTACAAAAAGTTTTTGGCTAAAGTAAAAATCTAAAATAAACCTCGGGTTATAAACTGGTAATGTATACGGTTATCGCAACACTATAATAGTAATTTATGTCACAAGTGCATAAAGTAATACTTTTTTACGAATGGGAAGTTTGACAGTACGAGCCGTTAAGCGAGTGCGGTAATCCCATGAGTAAAAAATACACTTTATGCATGTGTTAGATTAGATTAGAATAGGGCCGGGATAACCCATGCACTGAAGCCGCTCGGCTTATTGTGCGCCCTGTCTTTTTACGTCTGGGTGATGTCAGCCAGACGGGACCTACAGCTTAACGTCGGTTCCGAACCACGGTCCTATAAGCGACAACTTAAGACCTCGTCCCCACCCAGGGGGCACTACTGAACCTACCAACTGAGTGGGGTCCGCATGTCTACGGTTGCGCAGGACACGGCAAAGTGTGTTCCTGCGCCCTGGTTCTTTGGTGGCCTTCAGCGTCGATACATTTTGTCCGTCTGGTGTTGAGCTAACCACTAAATTTCTGACCAACTTATAAAAGTATTTGGCCTCAGCAGGATTCGAACCCACCTCACGTCCGTTGTGCGCTCAACCACTTAACGCCTTACACGCCAAGCCATCACCGGACCTATGCATGTGTTACATACTATATTTTTTTACGACCGTATAAAAATTTCCCAAAATACCATTTAACACGTTTTATTTATCTTAACTTATTAATTTTAATTTTTGCAGCACAGCCATTATATTGCAATAAAAAATCATAGCCTCCTTATTTTTAAGAGACAATTATCCTCTTTATAACTATGCATTTATTGTATAATTTTTAGAAAATTGTATGTACTTTCTTTTACACTTTATGTATGAAGTACTTTAACTTTATGTACAACAACCACAAGACAACTAAACGCATACGGCACAACAAAATGAATAAGTAGTAAAGGTTAGTGCAAGTCCATAGGCAGAAGTTGGTTTGGGTCAGTAGAGAATCCTAAACATCAACGCCATGTTCATTCTCCTAAGCTTGTTGTGTGAACTGCAATATCAGCAAGTGGAATTATTGGTCCAGATTTTTTTAAGAATGAAAGAAGAGGTGCCGTGACGGTAAAAGATTATAACTATTTTAAGATGATACAGAAATTCTTGGTACTAGCTCTTCATCAATTTAAAGGATATAATGTGACCTGGTTTCAACAAGATGAAGCCACCTGCCATACTGCCACAGTATCCAGAGATTTGTCGAATTAAATGTTTTCTGGAAGACTCATCTTACGAAGGTGTGATATTCAGTGGCTCTCTCGAGCCCGGCTCTTACTCTAAGTGCTTTTTTCAGTGGGGTTACCCAAAATCAAGGATTTATAAATATAATCCAACAGTGGCGGCGCCAGCTTTTTATTTAAGTTGAGCGATATTCTGCAGAGAAATTAAGAGGGTGGGCAGTAAAGTGTGCAGTGCAATATTGTTATTTAATGAATACAGGGCGTTTAAAATTCAGTACAAATATTTTTAAAGCTCATTTTAAAGGTCCCATAAACTGAAAACAAAAACCCACTCCAACCTGCAATCATCGCAAATTGGGTTAAAAAAACTGTGGCAACATTTTTGCATCAAATCTCACGAAAATTTTCACATCCCTATCAGTTAAAAAGTTGTATTTATTGTATGTCTTAAAGAAGGTAAAAACCCATTAATTTATTAAAGGTTTTTCCACCATAGGGGATTAATAGGGGTAAAGCCTGTTGATGACCAAAATTTTATGTAAAAGATCAATTTTAAAAGTTAAGCCACACCAGCATAATGGCCACAGAACAATTAAATGTTTGTTTTTTGCATTTTTGTGATAAAATAAACGGTTTACAAGAAAATTGTTTGCTTATTAGGCTGTGTAAACCAAAAAATATCTTACCACCACCTTTAGTGATATCACAAAATAACTAGCTATGCAAGATAGTATCTTCTTTGGTGATATATACAGTGAAAATCTTAAAAGTGCCCCCCTTTATCTTTTCAATGGGACAAATTATTGAGATCGGGTAAAATTTGGGTAAAAGGGTGTCACTCAAACTACTCTTTGACATATAAATAACTTTGGTTTAGAAGGCACTAGCAACTTTTTTTCAAATGAAAAGAGGGGTCATGTGGCACTTTGTTTTAAAGGCCTTTCGATTTTCTATTTATCTATTTTTCTATACATTGCGGTTTTTAAGAGTTCTCTTCCTCTTAAGTTTTGAATGGGTCATGATATCAAGATCGGGTAAAATTTGTGTAAAATGGTGTAACATAAGCTACTTCTTGGCATTAAAATAACTTTGATCACGTGGTCCAGTATCAAGGAAGCACTGGCAACTTTCTTTTGCAAATATAAATGGAGATCATGTAGAACCTCGTTTTTCAGGCCAATTTCATTAAAACCATTCAAACGGCTCTAAGTGTGGAACGGCTGGGCCGATTTTCAAAAAGAAAGCGGTATTAAGTAGATAATTAAAGGGCCTTTAAAACGAGTTTCTACATGATTCCCATTTCTATTTGAAAAAAAAGTCCCATTCAAAAGACAAAGTGGAAACTTTATCATCACTGTATTTTATTTTGTTTATAAATGATATACATTTGGTCATTAAAATTTTAAATAGGCACACATAAGTGAGGGGAAAAAATTAAAATTATTAAAACATTTCATTGGTATATTTTATTTAATATTTAAATTTTATACTAAAATCCGTTTTTAATGACATAGCGCAACATACTGGTAATTTTAATTATTGCGACCATAGATCATTCATTCAAAAATTCCATAATTCGGATTACTTAAATATGAGCTGACTAAATAATTTATATAAATGGAATGGTTTTTGAACATGACTTTTTGCGTTCAATTAGCAGGTTGGGCGAACGGTTGGGCGAGACCAATTTAGACCAGCTTAAACAAAACATTGTGCGAGAAATATACTACGGATTATAGAATGTGAGCAACATGAGGTACATCACTTGGACAAAATAATTTTAAAATGATAAAAATTTGCATTATTTTTGCTTAAAATAATAGAAGGTAAATATTTGTAAGTTATGTAATGTTTGTTTTATTGGACATTGAAACTGCTTATACAGTTAAAGCCCACATTATATTAATAATTTACCGTTTAACTTCAAAACGCCTTTTTTTTGGTGCACAAATAAGCCGTAACATTTAGGCATAACTTAGTTTCACTTATTCCATATTTGCTATAATAAATAGAGTGTTTCTAAACAAATGCGAGAAATTTAAGAAGGTTTTTTAACAAAAAATTGGAAAAAGAACCTTTTATGAACATATGTCCTAAACGTCTTAATTTTTTCTCTTAAACTAAACAAGATACGGCAAAAAATTAGGAGACATAAGCAGTATTTTTATTTGCTTAATCTAAAGAAAGCACAAAAAATTTTGCCCACATTTACACAGTCAGTAGCGTAACGTATTTTTTTTGTTGGAAATATTCCTTCAGTTCCCTCTCGAAACGCCACTGGACTTACTAAATGTAATTAAGTAAGTGATAAATTATCCCCTTAATGTCATAAATATTATTGTCATATTAAAACAAAATTGGGTTAAAAATAGTTAGAGTATTTAAAAAATAGATTGAAAATTGAAATTTTACCACCCTGTAGTTCAAAAATTAAGACGTTTAGGACATATGTTCATATGAAGTTTATTTTTTATTTTTTGATGAAAAATCACTTCCTAAAATTTTTGCGTTTGTTATATCCTGTATATAAAGTTTTAATATTCACTTGACTTGATTGAAATATTGCTACAAAACCTATTTATTGTTTCAAGTCACGACTGTTTCAGGTTTTGCTGATACAAGTAGGTACTTTGCCAAAATAATATTCATCGATTTCCCTAAGCATTTGAAATAAACTTGTTTTCCAATAGTTAGTTTTTACTATTCTGCGTTTGACACACTTTTTACGTTCTGTTATTTAATATAACAGCTATTTTTTTTTCTATCATGAAAATTCAAAAATTAAACATCTATCTATTAAATAATATTTAAACATTATTGGAGTGCCACAGACCGACGAATTTCTAAAAAGAGTAAATGGAAACAAGCAAAACAGTTAGGGGGTAAAGTAAAACAATATTACTGAAAGAAAAGTAAATAAGCAAGTAGTAGCATAAGTAAATGGTCAAACAATTATGTGATATTAAAGAGTAATAAATAAAAAAATTAAGTAATAACATATGCGCTAATCTACTAAATGTTAATACCTAAATATGAAAGAGCCTTTTTTACTTTAACACCAAATACCCTATGTGTTTACCCAATTTTTTTTATTTATTTATTTATTTTTTTTTATTTATTAGTTTTAACTTTTTAGTAAGTTCTATTTATTTTTTTAAGTCGATTGTTTAAAGTTTTTATGACATATTTAATTTGTCAGAAAAATTATTTGGAAAGACTACATAGCAGATGTGCGGGTCGTTCTCTAAAAAGAGATGTTTTGCGGTTACCAGTATATCTCTGAACTGAATTATTTAATTAGAAATGTTTATTTTAAAAATGAATCGACGAAATAATCAAAAAATGAATTTGACATAATAGCGGCTTCTAAAATACATGAATCGATGTTGGGTACCAAATTTAGCTACTAAAAACAAATATTTACCGCAAAAAGAACTTTTGAGATCTTGCCAAAAAATATATCTAAGAAGCTCGTGTCAAAATTTAAAAGCGAACGGTTCAGTAGTTTTTGAAAAATCATGGGTACCGTCATCGAAAACACCGTTATTAAAAAACGCGTTTAAAGCTTTAAAAACCTATACACCTAATTGTTTTTTTTTCACAAATACGCGCATCTCTTCGAAGCTGTTTGACGAATAAATTTTAAATTTTTAGAAAATATACTTAAATACACGTGCACTCGAAATATGGTTGAAAAAATCGTTTTTTTTTAAATCAAAATCGCAAGTGGATTTAACCCCTTAAGGTCATCAGTGCTATTTTCCGATCTATCGTTACCATTATTTTTCAAATAAAGCGAGGGTTTTCCTTTTTATCGAACTTCTCATTTAAGTTACCACAAAGGTCCACATTGAGGTTTTAGATGTCCTTTGTTAATAGTGGAAAGTCATAACTCGTCGCAGTATGGACATTATGGTATTTTTATTTTTGTATTATTTAATAAAGTAATGCTTTTATTAGCCATTTACCATTAGGAAAATATTACAAAAACAAGAAAAATTATTTATTTTTTTATTTTAAAAACAAGAAAAAAATCGGTTGTGTTTCTACTACCGACTAATATCCAAAAATGTAACAAATGCCCTAATAGGTAACAACTATGTGACAACAGATAGTTTTTTATAAAATAAATTTTCCCGTCCTGACAAGCTATACGTTTAATTTATTTATTTTTTTTATTTAAAATTAGTAAGTATCTTTAATAAAAAAACACAATAGTTAAAAAAGTTTCTAAATAAATAAGATTATGTTGATTTAACTTTAGCAGTTTTGAAAATTTCACAATCCGGTAATAAAAATCTACGTTAAAAATGTATAACATACTATATGCCAAATATTGCTGGTTTTTAGACATCAGTAATATGCTGATTAAGGCCCGCCGCAAATTGAACTCAGCCCATGCACAGCACATGCGTAGCCCACGCTAAACCCATCCTTCCCACGTCCACGTTTTTGATCAGTTTACCGCATATTGGACCCAATTCGGGATCAACCATAACTCAGATTTTTATAACAAACCCATGCTGCACAAGACCCACGAAATCTGTGCGGCGAACACAAACCTATCCACGCGGGGCTGGCAACAGAATGGGCTAGCTCTGGGCTGGGTCCAATATGCACCACTCCATTTAAAAGCTTGTTTTACAAAGTTATCCACGCGTGGGCTGGGCGTGTGCTTTTGCGGCGGGCTTTAATCATTGACGAGTGCTGAGAGAAAATATTTTGGTTCTAATTATTTTTAAATAATTTTGCCACTGTCAAAGTGACAAATAATATACAAAAATAATAACATATAATTAATTACCTTTCATTGTAAGAACTACCAAAAGGTAAGTAAGCTGTTAGGTTATTTTGCATAGATATTTACTTACTTAAGCTAAAAACCAGCCATAATTGACGTTTTGCTGTTTTTTAGTAAAATTAAGTAAATATGTGTCTAAAATAAATTTAATTGCTGACTTTCCTATTAGTAGTTCTTACAATGAAAGGTAATTAATTACATGTTATTATAATATTTCTTATTCTGACAGTGATAATCATTTCAAAATAATTAGAACCAAAATATGATTTTTCTCTCTTCACTTTTAATCGGTCATGAGTAACCCAGCAAACTAAGCATACTGCTGATATTAAAAAAAAACAGAAATAATTGGCGGATATGTTATACATTTTTGACGTAAAATTTATTACAGAGGTAAAATTTGACAAAATATATGAGGTGTTCCATTTTAAAAAATCAACTTGGCAATAAAAATTGTGTTTTTGTGACACCTTGTATAGTAACTGGTACTGTCAATAAAGAGAGTGTAATAAAATAAACATTTTTATTTTAGGTTTATTTTTGCATCGTGTACAGGGGCAAAGTTATTTTGTGTATAGATAGAGTTGCGACACTCTGTACTTTTTATACTTTTTGTACAAAACATAAAAGGTAGGCAGTAGGATAGACAGTCGCAAAATAGAAAGATTTTTGTTTCTTCCCTCGTGTCTTTTAATCAAAAACCCAAACTTTTTTAAGTCACCCTGTTTATCCAACCTACAAACATTGCTGTAAAATTTTGTTTTCCCACCAAGCAGGATTTTTCCATTAGGTGGCACTTTTCTCGTATAGTCGTTTTTCATTTGATAAGAACTTTCGAAGACAGGTTATACTATTTTGGTAAGAACTTTTAAAGACAGTCTATTCTATATTTGACATAAAATAGTTTGGTAAAGGTTGATTCTTAAAACTAGTTCATACAGACGCAAAAGCTAATTGCGAAACGCAAATTTGATTCTCATTGGTCAATAGCGCACGTAAGTAGAAACAAGAGGTTATTTGTCATATGCCATTGCAGCAATTTGTTATTGTTTATCTTACGTCATTCTTTTAGCTGTTTTAAACGTTATTTTTGTATTTATTTTCTTTCTTTAATTTTTTTTAACTTGAATTATTATTAGCGTTTTTAGCCCTTTTTATTGATAGTAAGTATGCAGCAATGTTACGTCTTTATTGCTAAATAAATATGCTGTATTTTTATTTATTACAAGAGAAAACTATTATATTAATTAAAGAAAAAATTAAGAAACTCCTAAAAGAACTCGAGCGTTGCGTCACCCACAGCGTCACCATCAGAGTTAAAATTTGTGGGTTTTCTTGTTGCCTAGTGGAAATGAAATATTCCTAGAATTTTGGCAAATTTCGCAGCTGTATAAGCACTAAAAAAACGCGGATTTTCTGGCCAAATATTCGCTTTTGTAATTCGTTTTTCGCGTCTGTTTGAACTAGCTTTTATTCAAATATCGTACTATATGCTTTTCTATACTGTATACAATACCATAAGAATTATTTAAATTCTTGAAACGCGAATAAATTTTTAACTGAAATGTTTGGACTTTTTACATTGATTATATTATATATATTCTATATATATATATATATATATATATATATATATATATATATATATATATATATATTGATTATTATACCTTATGGTAGAGGAACCCATGAGGGGATTTCGGGATTTACTACAGTGCAGCAGATTAATACACAGGAGGATACCTTGTACCCGGTTAAGTACCTCCACCAAATATGAGCTCCGTATACAGGGCCGATGATAAAAAACAAAAATATATCCATGAGAAATTTCCGAGTGCGTCAGATTAAGATAGAGTGATCGCAATTATGCAGTTGTAATCAGGGTTAAAAGGCCTTTAAACTAAAGCATCACTGGACTCCTGGAGTTTTACCTTTGACCAGGCGGTTGCAGTACAGGGGGTACAAGTGGCAAAATGTTCCCCTTAAAATCAGAAATTGACGGGTAAGCTCTGTTTCGTTTTCAAATGGCCACCCTATATTTAAAAATCTATAGCCGCTCCCTCCCACCGATAAAAAGGTATACATTATATAACTTTTTTTCTTATTATTATCTAAGCTTTCCAACCCAATAGGTCTTTTGACGCTTGAGTAAATCCCCATTTACCACAAAAATTACAACGCTCTCTTGATTTAAACCTTTTTTTATTATCAAATTTTAAAAGGACCTTCCAGAAAATAAATATCAAATCCCTATTACTGCCATAACACAAAAAAACACTAGTTTATTTAACCAAGCAAGCTTACTCTAGTATGTTTGTGATGTCGATTAGAGGTCTGATTGGAATTTCAAATTGAAAATGGCATTTATCCGTTTTGCAACTTCAATTTTCATTGTTTACAAACGTGTCGCGACAATTGTCGTTTATTATTTTCTGAAATTTGTATGTAGGATGTATATTAGAACACTTTGGTGGTTTTATTTAAAAAGTTTTGCTTTTCATTTGCATCTAAAGTTTCATGTTATTGGAAGCAAACAGAAAATTTATATTGGTACATCTTTGTTCAGATTATTTCTGAGGCGCCAGCTGTCGATACTTACAAAGAATCAGAAACAATATTTTGTCACACTTTTCTATTTTAACGTTTCTGATTCAGTAATATACCAAAAACAATATAACTGAAAATTTACTTTTCACTTATATTAAGATATCTATATTTTAAAAATGTTTAGTTTAAATAATGACATATTCTATAAAAATGATTAAATAGGATGTTTTTCAATTGTGGTAAGAAAATTCAAGGGCGTATTCCGCCATTTTTATATAAAAAAATTCTAACACACTTTTTTAGTAAAATTTGTTAGACTAGATATAAACGTTATTTATTTAAGTATTTGTAGTTGTGATCACATAATTGCTAATAAGAAGTTATAACACTTAATTTTTAAAGGAAAAAAATGTCCTTCTTTTTTTTTGTATGGTCCAGGCATATGCAATTTAGCGGATTTTATTTTTGTTTTGGAAAACTAAGCAAGCCACGGAAAAATGTTATAAAACAAAAAAATGTATTTTTAGGTATTTTATCTAAAAAAAAATATAAAAGGTAAAATAAAGGCAGTAGCGTACATTTTTGTGTCAATAATATTACCTATAATACGTCCCACGCCGCCACTGGTCTAACTAATTAAAATTAATTTAGGTCTAAATAAAGTTCCTATTTTAACAAATACCACAGCTAAAATTTATTAAAATCGGATAAGGTATATTTAGGATATATTTAAAAACAAGATTTTCTTTTAAAGTTTAACACCCTGTATCTTATGAACAAGGCATTTTCGAACCTATGTATATATAAACTTTTTTATAAAATTGGCTCAGGAGTACGTCCTTAAATTTTCTTACCGCAATTAGATGAAAACACCCTGTATACATGCAGGGTGTTTTAAAAGAAATGCGAAAAAATTCCTAAGAATAAACATGAGGTTAAAAATTAAGTTCTACAAAGATGAAATAAAATATAAAATATTATTTTTATTTTTCATTTTAAAAACACTACTTAGTTTTTTCAAATAAAGCAGTAAAACAAAAAATAAGGAGGCTAGTTTCAAAGACCTAACATTAAATTAAATGCCTTTTTTCTACGACTACTTGTGAAAATAGCAAATAGCACACTGGTTTCATGCATAGAAAATGCGTTATTTCACACTAGTGTTGCAAAGTACTTTACAGTACTAGTGTTGCAAAGTAATTTACAACACTCGTGTGATATATATTATAATATCATTCCAAAAACTGCTATTGGTTTTGCAAGTGACATATTTATTGTAGTGACAGTAAAAAAACTTTTTACTTACCTTAAACAGTAGAACCCAAATTAGCAAAAATCATCTTATTAACGTTAAGTTACTACACAGTATAAGCTTTCTTCTAATATTAAAAAAGTAATAATAAAATTTCCGGAAAAATAAAAACATAAACAAAAATATACATAACCACAAAAACAACTTTTTGAAATAATCTTTAAGGAGGTTTTGATGAATTATTTTTCTTTTACAATCCAATTCGTAAAATTTCTTTACCTGAGCAAGTCAATTGAAAATATGATCCGTCGTATTTTTGTTCATATTTAAACCTAAGTGAGTGTTTTATTTTAGTCCAAAATTCTACATTTTTTATAAACTTTAAATTTTCTTTTTAATTGTTAAAGTCTTAAGTTTTTGTGGTGGGGACATTTTACGAACCGTTCACGCACTGTTGACTATGCTGAAAAGCAAAGGTATGATTCCAAGCACCGCGGCAGACTGCTAACTGCCAGCGCAAGCGCCAGAACGTTATACGTAACGAGTAGTGTTGCTGGTAATGTGAATGGCTTTGGCGCTTGCGTCGGCGATTACAATCTGCCACGGTGCTCAAAGAAATGATAAAACGTTCAAAAATAAAATCACGGCTGGCTTTTCAGGGATCCCCAATAAAACACAAAACGAAACACTAGCGTTGCAGCGACCATCCAGCCTATAAAATATTCGTTTCACTTTGACCTTGACTTGACATTTCGACCTATAGAGACTTCTTTATAAGTCGGGCGATGATCTTCTTCAAGTTGTAGAGACTTTCGAGTTAGATAATTTTGAGTTATAGAGATAATAATACACGGCAGCTAGCATGGTGTAGGGGCTAACGTATCAGCCTTTCACCGCAGCGATCCGGGTTCGAATCTCGGTTCCCTCCACGGATTTTTAATAGCTCGTCACCTCACAAATGGTAATGGCAAAGCCTCTGTGTAGTATTCTGCCAATTCTAGGTAGTAGTTATTTTAAAAAATAACGTCCGTGGTGGCACTACCGCGTTGTCCAAAAGGTGCTGTAAATTGCAAAACTGTATGTTTCAGTGCTTGGATAACGTTGACGGAACAGGGTAAAAAAATGGGTTAAAAATCCAATAACCCGGCACTCACGGTACTTTGGTATTGAGGCATAAGCCCTCGTGGGATGTCACAAAGATAACAAAAAAAAGAGCAGGGAACAGCATTAAACTTTGAATTAGAGAAAATTGAGGTTTGACTGTACATTAATTAAATAAATTATTAATTTCTCTTAAATAAAATACAAAATGTGTGCTTTCATAACTTGGTTTTGCCATTCATAAATAAATTCCTGAATATAGGTTTCTTAAACATTCAAGGCTTTTTTTTGTTATGAACCGTCACGTGCACATTATCCTAAATTAAGTAAACAAAACTTTTTTCCATAAAGAAAAATAAATTTTCTTATAAATTTATTCGCTAATAAATTGCTTAACAAAACTTTTAATATTTGGAATGCTGGCAAACTTCAGCGCTAAAGTTTTTTTGGGGCAAATTTGTTAAATGTTTTGTTTTTAGATTTCTATAAAAAGATGATTTAGTTTTCAATTTTAATTTGTATTATTACGGTCTTTGTCTACCGTACTATAGAACCTCAACCTATTTATTACTACAAGATTAAAATCTCTTTTTTTTCCTTAACCAATAAATAAAATACAGGGTGTCGGGATAAAATTAAAATGGCTGGTAAAACAACTTATAAGCATCCAAGAAAACATAAAATGGGCCAGGTGAATAAAGTTAAGCAGAGGCTAATACTAATTTTTCCTTTTTTTTTTTTTTGTTAAAGGCAATTTTGTATGTTTTATCTTTCATTAATTTAAGTAAAAGCATTTGCTTAGCTTTATTCACTTTACCCATTGACCTGAATAAAAGAAATGAGGATTTCGAGACATTGAAACTTAAATATTTATAATTTTGGACTAATATGTATAACATATGATAATTCTTAATAACGTTTTGCTATTAAAAAAAATTATGAAAAGTAACTTGTTTTTTTGATAATATCAAAAATAAAAAGTATAGGGGAGTTGAGTCCATCCGTGGACCAACTGCAGATATTTTAAAGCTTTAAGTTTTGATGGTCTTCTTGAGATAAAAGTCTATAATTGTATATTTTTTAGATTTGGCTTATAAAAAAAAATTGACGAACTTTAAGTGTCATTATCGAACCCCAACGATTTTTTACTTACGTCATTTTATTGTTTTCTGCAGGTTTGTACAGGGTAGTCCTAAACAAATACAAAACATTTTAGGCGGTGATTTCTTGTTTTAACTAAAGGGTAATTTGCCCTATAAACATAAGGTCAGAGGTTCACCATTAGGGAGATATGGCGGTACAAAAATGGCAAAAATCGTTTTTATTTGTTATTTAAAAAATAAAAGGCGCTAAAATAATAAAATGGTATGGAACTATTGCTCATATTAGAAGACTTGCGCAATGACTTTGAAAATATAAACTTGGATACCCTGGTTTATTTTAAAACTTTTTAAACTCTTATGTATTTTTCATTTTTAATTCATTACGTGCCGAAAGGGGGAAATGAATTTTTTTAAAAATATATATTTGTTTGCTGTCACCTATTGGGGCATTTGTATTATTTTTTTATTTGACATTACTCAGTAATTTGAATAAAACACTTTTTTAATTTTTAAGAAGAAAAAAATGAAGACATTTTTTTTTTCGCAATATTTTCCTATTGGATAACTTTTGATCCCATTTATATGGAGCAAACTACCCTTTATTTTAAACAAGAAAACAACTTCTAAATTTTTTCCCTTTGTTTAGAAACAACCTCGAGGTTCTTTAATTAACCCTTTTCAGTATTGTCTGACTTTTCGGATTCCCTGTATATAACTTAATTGCCTAGTAGAAAATTAAATTTGCCACTTTTCTGGATTTCGGTATAGAAATAGAAAGGTATATTTAAGCAAGGAATATTTAAAGGGCAAAGTTTTTGATTTAAAATAATTACAAACATAAAGTTAATTTAAAAGATAATATTTGGATTTAAGGTCGTCCATATCAGCGGTTCTCAAACTCTCATACTTAACGCCTACCCATTTTATTTTAAACAATTTTTCGCCCCCGTTGTATTTTGAGAATTAAATAGTCAACCCGGGAAATTAAAATTAGATTACGCAACACTGTATTTACAGCTGGTATAGTAATATGTGCGTGGTGCGGAGGACGATATTTCGCGAAAGATGTCGAACGTCATCAAATTGTCTCGACGCAAGGTGTGCGGCTATAAATAGAGAAGTGCGTTTAAAGGTGTAGCCTGTTGTGTTAAGACAGTTGTTGCATTACAATTAGGTAAAGTTAAACAAGAAATTTTTCGTGTTTAGTGTTCTTACGCTGAATATTTTCTACGCTGTAAATATGGATAAATTTCTAATTGGAGCCAAACGAAAACTAAACGATGAAGAACCTTTACTTCGAGTGATTTATTAGGATATTTGTCTAAAACCCAAAATATGACCAAGCTTACCTAAATTAATAAAGTGGCACGTAGAAACATTAAACAAGGAGTATATCAGTAAACCGCGTAAATTTTTCGTGGAAAAAACTCAGATCGTTTTAAAAACAAAAGACAAATTTTCAGAAAACGCTAGCAATGAACGAGAAAGCTTGGTTAGCATCATACAAAGTATATACCTAACTTACAAAGTATCTAAATATAAAAACCACACACTATAGCAGAGTAACTTATTTTACCCGCTACCAAAGACATTGTAGAAA